>JAQZBX010096161.1:0-11837 GCA_029593785.1 Cabassous unicinctus
CGGTTTCGCGTCCCGAGGCCTCCTTGTGAGGGCAAGCCGGCCTGAGCTGAGCGGTGCGGTGGGCTGATGCAGCAACCTCACGGCAGGAAGCGGGTGTGGCGCAATGGATAGAGCACCCGTTTACCATATGAGAGGCCCCGGGTTCGCTTCCCGGCGCCTCCTTGTGAGGGCAGGCCGGCTCGCACCGTGGGCTGATGCGGCAAGACCTCACAGCAAGTAGAATAAGCAGACACAGAGAAGACACGCAGCGAATGGACACAGCAGCACAAGCAGCAAGGGGGGGATAAATAAATAAAATCTTTAAAAAAAAAAAAATTTATATGGAAGGGTAAGGGCCCTGAATAACCAAAGCCATCTTGATAAAGAAGAATGAAGTTGGAATACTCACATTTCCTGATATTCAAACTTATTACAAAGCCACAGTAATCAAAACAGCATTGTACTGACAGAAAGACAAACATACAGACCAGTGGAATAGAACTGAGAATTCAGAAATCAACCCTCACATTTATGAACAACTAATTTTTGGCAAGGGTGCCAAATCCACTTAATTGAACTATTTCTTTAAAAGTTTCTTCAACAAATGGTGCTGGGAAAACTGGATGACCATATAAAAAAGAATGAAGGTGGACCCCTATATCACACCATATACAAAAATCAAATCAAAACGGTTCAAAGACCTAAATATAAGAACCAGAACTATCAAACTCCTAGAGCAAAACATAGACACATCTTCAGGGCCTTGTGTACACATGATTTCTTAGACTCTATATCCAAAGCACAAAAGAAAAAATTGTTAAGTGGGACTCCACCAAAGTTTAAAACTTTTGCATATCAAAGGACTTTTTCATGTAAGTGAAAAGATAATTATGCAATTGGAGAAAATATTTGGAAACCCTTTATTTGATAAGGATTTAATATCCAAAATATATAAACAAATCCTACAACTCAACAACAAAAAAAAAAATTAAAAACTAGGCAAAAGACTTTAATAGTCATTTTTCCAATGAAGAAAGACAAAAAGACAAAAGTACATGAAAAGATGCTCATCATAAGCCATTAAGGAAATGCAAATTAAACCACAAGATACCATTTCACACCCACTAGAACGGGTAATACATATTAAAAAAACAAACAAATGGAAAGCAACAAGTGTGAGAGAGGAAATGGAAAAATAGAACAATTATTTTATGATCTCACTCATATGAAATAAGTAGAATAAGAAACTCACAGAGTCAGAAACTAGAATATAGGTTACCGGGGGCCAGGGTGAAGGTAGGGAATGGTATAGTTTCTATTTGGATTGATGGAAAAATTTTGGTATTGGATGGTGGTAGCATAACATTGTGAATGTAATTAACACCACTGAACTGTATATTTGAATGTGGTTAAAGGGGAAATTTCAGGTTGTATATATGTTACTAGAATAAAAATTTTAAGAAAAATCATAGGACTGTACAACACAGTGAACTCTAATGTAAGCCATGGACTACAGTTAATTGAACAATTATAAAAATGTGCTTTCATCAACTGTAACAAATGTACCACACTAAGACAATGCTTTAATAATAGGGTAGTATACAGGAACTCTGTATTTTATGCATGATTTTTCTGTATAAACCTACAATTTCACTAATAAAAAATATATACATACTTATTTGGGGGAAAAAAAAAAAAAAAAGAAGTCTTTCATAATTCTCAGCTTACCCAAGAAAGCTAAAGCTATGGAGAACCAACTAGAGAGCTTAAACTGAGATCACTGGATTTGGAACTGAAAAAAAATAAAAAATAAAAAACATTTTTAATTTTCCTTTCCTCCTAATATTACATTCCAATTTCATCCAGTGGACCAAGGTTTTATTCAAAATACTGCTATTTTAAAAGTAATAATAATTTTTAAAAAGTTGATCTACCTCTTCAGGATTTTCAGTTCATAACATTAAGACAATTTTTTAGTGTTGCTTGTACCTATCAAACATATAAAAGACTTATTTATTTTTGTCGCTATGGATTCCAGGTTATTCTTCCCACAAAAGGAAACAACCTCTAAAGAAATTTGTAGACTTAGAAATAGCTACTTTAAGTATTTTTAAATTTAATTTAAGCATTATTTTAGTCAATAGCTTACCAAGTATTTAATTTTATGAGGTTTTAATCACAAGCTATCTTGCAGTTTCTAAACCCAAATCACAATTTCAAGCCAATTTCAATTGTTTATGAATAAAACAATTTCATAAAATACTCATCAAAATCTCTGAGGAAAAAAAATAGGCTCTGAAATATAAGGAATATTCCAAGAGAAAAGAATATAGCAAGATTTTTAAAAGCAAAAGATGACTGGTTTATGCAATACAGAAAGCAAATAAGGAAAAGAAATAAGAGGAAAAGCAAACACTATTACCATGAGTCAATAACTCAGGACTAAGCCACCTCTAAGATAAAGAAGCCTAGTTGGCTAAGCAAGTTTTTAAAGAATACCTTTTGTGTCAGAAGAATCCCAAATAAATCAACCACACATCCACATCCCTTTTTTACCTCCAAAACTGGAATAGTCAAGCAATACAAAAGGCACCCTCTAGAAATTTAAATTGTAGTTTAAATTAATAAAATAAGTAGAGAATGCCGGAATATGAGTTAGTATAACCTTTTCGGAGGGCAAACTGGCAAACTGTCAGACTAGAATCTGTAAAAGAACAATGAGGGGGTAAGGGAAGTGGCCGAAGGAAAATTTTCTAGCAATGTAGCATTAAGCTATATACCTGGAGAAGAAGAGCAAGACAACAAGCTGGTACTAAGGGCTATGGTGGTGAGCTGACACAAGATGACGCAACAAGGAGACACAAAGAGGAAACACAATGAGAAACACAAAAAAGCAGAGAGCGGAGATGGCTCAAGCGACTGAGTGCCACTCTCCCACATGGGAAGTCCCAGGTTTGGTTCCCGGTGCCTCCTAAAGAGAAGACAAGCAGACACAGAGAGCAGACAGCGAATGGACACAGAGCAGACAGCAAGTGCAAACAACAAGGCCGGGGGATAAATAAAATAAATCTTTAAAAAAAAAAAAAAAGCTGTATACCAGAGACTCTACACAGAAATGGCAAATCAGTCTTGTAGGCAATTAGTCTTGCAGACCAGCTCTGGCCCACTGGCAATGGCATGCTGTAGTACTGGGTTAGGAGTTTCAGGCTACTGGAGCTCACAGGTAATGAGTATTGTCTGCCAAAGACACAGGAAAAAAAAAAAAAGAATGAAGCCACATTTTTGTCATCATTGTGTCAAGTAATGACCATGGTACAGTAAATTCTTAATCTTTCATTCTCATGACAAAAACAAACCTGGGGGAGGGGGGTATGGGTGGAACAGGAGATAGAGGGGGAAGATTAAATCTTTAAAAACTTGTTTCCATATTATTATTTTGATGCTGCCTTTCTCTATATTTTCCAGAACCTCCCCTCTTCTATCCCTACCCTCTCAGGAGCTGGAAAGGACCTTAGAGTCTTACGTAATTTATTTCACAAATAAAGAAACCATGGCTCAGGGGACATGATATGGCTCGTCAAAGTCTACAACAACTTTCTGAAGAAAGCATCTATAAGATAAATAATTTCCATCATACTGTCTGCTATAACACTAGGCAATACGAGATTCTGGATTAGTAGTGGTATATACCTGATACAAGTACTCCCAGACCCCCACCAGGGGCAGAAATTGCTAATAGTCAAAGAAATCTATAGCCTGAATCTTTTTCAATATAGTGCTCCAGAAAGCTAATAGCAATTGATCGAATTGGTATAGATGAAACCAATATGCAATCCTTGTTCTAATCTGACAATAATCAGAGGTAATAATTTAAGTAACATTTATTGAATGTTTACTATGTGCCAGACACTGTTGTAAGTGTCTCACATGTGCTTCCTTGTTTACTCCTCATAATATACTATTTTCCCCATAATACAAAGGGGAAACAGAAGCACAGAGATGTTAAAGAAAGTACCTGAAGAAACACCTCTAGTCTAGTGGGTGAAAAAGCAAGGACTGAAATCCAAGGAGTTTTGCTCCAGAACTTGAGCTCGTAATCATTTAATTAAGTAGTAATAATCGTAAGTGAAGGAAAGGAGAAAAGTAAGGAAGGAGGAAAAAAGGAATTAACCTCTATAAAGTTGCTTCTCCAAGACAGAAGTCATCTGAAACAAATACCAGAGTTGATATAATAAGGCACTATAACCTGAACTACAATAACCACAAGTACAACCAACTTCAACTATTTAATCACTATCACATTAAAACATACATAATAGCTAAAATAAGACAGCATCAATTCTTGGCATACTGCCAGTCATTAGCACTGAACTGTTACCCAATTTAGACAGTACCTGACTACAAGATCCATAAGGAATAAACCTTCCCCAAATTAAGATTAAACTCTATTGTAAAAGATACTCAGTATCTCAGTAACACAAAGTAAAAAGCCACTTTTCAAAGGGGAAGGAATTTGTTTTAAATGGAGGTTTGGGGTCTTAAACACACACACAGTGAAATCCTTTTTCTAAAAAAATTAAATGGCCATCAAAATATGAAGATTTTTGATCTCTCTCTAAAAAACAAAATGAGCTGATAAAAATTAAATAATTCTTCACTGATCACATTTAAAGATTTCTCCAACCTTAATATGAAATAGTATAGTGCATTAATTTTGTGGCCCATGAGTCAAATGTGCCCCCACATGACCTTGGGGAGGGCCCAATGAGGATATGTGACAAAAAAGTTGACCTAATTAATTAACCCAACATCTGCCAATAAGGAATTTGAGAGCTTTTGAGTATTCATGTTAGTACTAAATTCATGTGCCAAAGATGGGAGACCCACAGTGAAAGCAGAAGATTGTTGTGCCCAGCTACCACTGCATTACTCCTTCATAAATTCTGCACATGAGGTATCTAAACAAAGATTAACAGTATGGTAATTATAAGTTTTCTTTGTATTTGTATCCTTAACGTTCCCAATTTGGGAGACATTTAGAAGAAGGTGAAGCAAAGTACATTCTATACTTTAATTCCATGTAGAGAAAGCTAGATCACACTAACATGCTGAAAAGACTTATTAAATTGCTTGCACAGATAAAGGGCTCCCAATGGCTTGTTAGACTGTATATTCTTACTGAAATGGAAAAAAAAAATCTGAACCCACCAAAATAGAAAATATCTGAAGCTGCAGAGGAAATAAAGAGCATTGCAGAAATGTTTAAGGAATATAACCATTCAAATTTAAAAGGGCACATGGACTAAGTAGAAAGCAAGCAGACACTATATCATTTTCAATTACTACAGTGCGCTAAGATTAGTAAAGTTACAGATTTTGAATACTTGCAGAGCTCTACAGAACTCTGGATTAAAAAGTATCAATTATTGTAAAGATTGATTACTTGTGAAGAGGAAAGACTATGTGTTTAAGTTTCTATAGTTACCATTTGAATAAAAACTTCAAGGTAATCTCAAATCCCAAGTATCGCCCACTAGCGGGGCTCAGTTTTAAGAGTATCATTACAAAAAACAAACTATACCGAGAAAGGACACCTGGAATTTTAGAAACCAGCATGCAAATCTCAAAGTTATCCCAAAGGGAATTTGTTTGGTTCTGTAAAAGTACCTTCACTCATAAAATGCTGGGATCAAACAACCATCAGTGATAAAAATCTGAAGCACAAATCAAGATATACCTTAGTTGATTTTCAACAATCAGTATGAAGAATCTTTTAAATCTTTAAATGAATTTCCATTCTTCACTAGCAATAAGTCTGTAACTGTTCTGCTGTGTGTTTTTTTTTTTTTGTGTGTGTGTGTGTGTGCGTGTGTGTAAACATTCCTTGACTACTTATTCTATGTCAGTCACAGTACTAAATCCTGGGAAATGGAAATATAGCAATGAACAAGTGAGACAATAGCCCCTGCCTTCCTGGAGCTCTCAGGCTAGTAAGTATGAGAAACATCAAACAAACGGTAACCAAAATATTTAATTAACTATAATTGTGGCAAGTACTATGAAAGAAAGTACAATAAACTAAGATGCAATCACCAATTATCTGTATGATCTTAGACCTCAGTTTCCTCATCTATAAAATGAGGAGGCAATCTAAATGAGCCCTTAAACGCTTTTATTTTTTTTTAAAAATATGAACCTGAAAGCATAAAACTTTGCTTCCAGAGTCCCATTGACAGGAAATTTATGGTTATAGAAGCTATGAGAAATGCAATATAATCCACACTTTCACATGTCTCCCAGCACATGAAGATTTCTAATGCAAAAATATAAGGTTAGGGAGGCGAGTGTGGCTCAATGAATGGAGCTCCCGTTTGCCATGTGGGAGGCCCCGGGTTCGCCTCCCGGGGCCTCCTTGTGAGGGCAGGCCGGCCAGCCCGCGCGGCGCGGTGGGCTGGTGCAGTAAGACCTCACAGCAGGAGGTGGGTGTGGCTCGGTCGGTGGAGCCCCCATTTGCCATGCGGGAGGCCCCGAGTTCGCTTCCCGGGGCCTCCTTGTGAGAGCAGGTCGGCCCGCGCGGCGCGGTGGGCTGGTGCGGCGGGGCCTCGCAGTGGTGGGGGAGATAGGCAGACGCAGAGGAGGCGCACAGCGAATGGACATGGTAAAGCACGGGCAGCAAGGGGGGGATAAATAAATAAGTAAATAAATCTTTAAAAAAAAAAAATATATATATATATATATATAAGGTTATATGGAAAGTAAGTAATCTTATTGTTATAAAATATTAAGTCCAAATTCCACATATTAAATACAGTAGTTAGAGCTTAATTAACTCTAAGAACAAGTGGAAGAAGAGTGTGCCCATAAATTAGCTGTTTTTACCAGAATTACAACTTTGTGGCCTGTTTTAAAAATGCACATTCCCAGATCTACTAGAGAATATCTAAGAGGTCAGGCCTGGGATTGTGAACTTTTAATAAGCTTCTCAGGTAGTTTTAAAATACAATAATGTTTTCAGAATCTGAACACAGAGTAGAACAAATTATATTATGAGAAACAGCATCGCAGTAAAGCACTTGAGGATAAGAACTGTAATAAACCTACCTGTGTAGCTTTGTCCCTCATGCTAGGTGCAGCTTGCCCATGGGTGTCACGAGGCCAGTGTCCTGCAAGGTATGGAGCAGCAAGTGTATCCAGGGAGGATGTGCGACGGATAATACTGGAAGGACTTGAGGAAGGTGGTCGTGTTTTATCACCTAGATTTAAGACAAAAATATTCATTTAAAAAAAAGGATTGGGAGGAATACAAAGCAAAAACTACATTTTAAACTATGTGGAAGTTCTCTAACTTAAATGTAGAAAATAAGCAATAAAAAGGAACAAGCTATTGATACACACAACAATTTGGATCAATCTCCAGGGAATTATGCTGAATGAAAACAGCAAATTCCAAAAGGTTACATACTGTATGGTTTCATTTATATAACATTTTTGAAATGAAAACATTTAAGAAATGGAGGAAAGATTAGTGGTTGCCAGACTTAGGAATGGAAGAGGAAGCTAAGGGGGGCGAGAAGAGGCAGGTTTTATAAAAGGGCAACACGAGAGACCCTTGTGGTATTTGAACTACGGTGATTAATTTACAAACAAAAACAGGAGATTAAATTGTATACAGTTTAGCACACACATCCACACATAAATAAGTACAATTGAGAAAATCTGAGTAAGATCAGGATTATATCACTGTCAATACCCTGGTTGTGATATTATATTCATGTTTTGCAATATGTTACCATTGTGGGGAACTGGGCAAAATATATGAAAGATCTCTCAGTATTATTTCTGACAGTTGCATATGAATCTACAATGATCTCTATTCAAACAGAAAATAAGACAAACTCTCCACTTTTAAAATGTTCATCTTGTTTTGAAGATTAAATAGGTACAATAGGCAAAATACTCATTTATCATTATATCCAAACCTATATAACAAAGAGATATAAAATTACAGGTAAAATTCCATTTCCATATGACATGTATCTTAGTGAGATTTCATTACAATAAGTAGATTCTAAGAAACCATATTAATCAGGCTATAGGAACCCACATATGCAAACCTCTCTCCCATTTCAGCTGCAGGAGATAAATTTAGATGTAAGCCAAAAATCAAAACTAGAAACACTAGAGATAATTGAAAGTTAGAGGTGATAAAGAAGAAACAGGGAAGCAGATGTAGCTGGAGCAGCTGGGTTCCCACCTTACCACATGGGAGGTCCTGGGTTTGGTTCCCGGTGCCTCCTGGAGAGGACAAGCAAGACAGCAAGCTGAGGCAAAAGGCTGGCGCGGCGAGTTGAACACAAGATGACACAGTAAGATGATGCAACCAAGAGACACAGTGAGGAAACACAATGAGAGACACAACAAAACAGGGAGTGGAGATGGCTCCAACAATTAGGTGCCTCCCTCCCACATGGGAGGCCCCGGGTTCGGTTCCCAGTGCAAAAGACGACGAGCAGATAGTGAGTGCAAACAACGGGGGGGTGGGGGTGGGGGGAATAAATAAATAATCTTTTTAAAAGAAGAAGAAACAATAAGCATTATAGAGGAAATACAGCCTGTTAAAAAAATAAATGGAATCGATAAAGAAAATTAAACAGTGTAGGTAAGGGCTAGATGCAACCATTCAACCTGCTAAAAATCTGTTAGACAAAAGGCTGGGAAACATTACTTAAAAGCGGCAATATTTAATTGTTGGTGCATTTTCAAAAGCACTTTACTGATGCTAAACAATGCTGAGAAAATATTAAAAGCCCAAATCCTCAGCAATATTACTTTGTCAAAAAATCAATTTCAACATATAGTAATAATCTTTTTTTTTTTTTCCTCTGATTCACTATGTGAATTCTCTACTCTTGCTGTTCCCTCTTTCTGGCTGGCTCTTCTCCTCAACATCTTGGAATGGCAAAAGATTACATTTTCTCCCCTTCCTGAATCTTGAATTCTTTTAGCACTTTTAATACATGATTTCTTTTAGGACTTAAAAAAAAAAAAAAATCTGCTTTATGGAAGCATAATTTGCTGTAATAAAATGTACCCTTTTTTTTAAAAAGCACTCATTTTAAATGTGTTTGACGTATTTTGACAAATGTTTGCTTCCTTATAACCACCACCACAATCAAAGTATAGAATATTTACATCACCCCCAAAAGTTCCCTCATGTCTTCACAGCTAATTCCCTGACCACACCATCTCTTCTGGCTTCAGGCCACTACTGATCTGCTTTCTGTCACTAGAGATTAGTTTCGCCTGTTTTCGAGTTTCATATAAATAGAATCATATAGTATGTATTCTTTGGTGTCAAGCTTATTTGGTTCAATGAAATGTTCATGCGACTTATTCATGCTGTTGTGTGTATCAGTATCTTGTTTCTTTTGCTTGCTGTGTTGTATCCTGTTGTACAAATATATCACAATTAATCATCTACATGTTGCTGAAGATTTGGGTTGTTTCCAGCATTTTAGATGAAACTAATATGAACATTTATGGGGGAAAAAATGGGGAAAAAAGGCCTATTTTAGTTCTGATTTCCCCTTTTCCACCCATTTATTACCTATTATCTATCTATTCATCAATAAAAAATGAGTTATTAAGTCCATTTATAAAAATTTATTAAAGACTAAATGTATATAAAGCTCTATAGCAGGAGTTCTTAACAAGGAGTCCATGAGTCTGAACTGCAATTCAAAAAAACATTATTCTTGTGGGGACGTGTTGGTGCAGGTGTGATATATTTATTAAATAATACACAGTATAGTGTGGACTTAGTAAGGGGTCCGTGGTTTTCACTTGACTGGAAAAGGGGTCCGTGGAACAAAAAAGATTAAGAACCCCTGCTCTATAGGGATCACAGAAAAAGAGATGCTACCCTTAAACAACCAATAAGTCATTGGGGGAGATAAGGCAAAAACACAGTTCTGATTCAAAGCAGAATATGATGCCCAGTGACTTCTGGTTAACCAGATGCTGGCATGAGATGATCCAGAGTTCCATTCTCCACTAAATCTTTGAACAAGTAGCCATCTTTCTCAGAGCTCCAGAAAACAGTAACTGGCACCGAATCAAGAAAAACAGAAATTAAAAACAGTAGAAAAGCTCACTGCATCTCTAATGGACTCTCCTGACTCCATGTGGAGCCAGCATAGGATCGCAGTGTGGGTATTCACCACACTGTACAGGAGAACCCCAAATAATCAAAGCCATCTTGAAAAAGAAAAAGTTGGAGGACTCACACCTCCTGATTTCAAAACTTATTACAAAGGTACAGTAGTCAGTGTGGTACTGGCACAAGGACAAACATATAACCAATGGAATACAGTTGACAGTTCAGAAATAAATTTCACATCCATGGCCAAATACACATTTTTTTAATATATTTTTTTACAGAAGTTGTTTATTCTAGAGAAGAAGCGATTAATTTAGAGGAGTCATGACAATTGGTTTGGTGTGTTTGATCAACTGTCATGTGGAAAAGGGAATATTCTGAAAGGAAGAACTAGGATCTGTGTGCAAATAAAACTTGTTTATTTAGGCATCCATAAAAAAATTTTTTTTTAAGTTGTGAGCTTACAAAACAATCATGCACATGTGTAGAATTCCCATACAACAACCATTCACCAACACCACTGTGGAACATTTGTTACAAATTATGAAATACGATCATCAGACTATTACCATTAACTATGGTCCATAGCATGCATTTAGCATATTTTTTCCATACTCCCCTACTATTAACACAGTACATCTTTTGGCCAACTGCTTTTAGACAGAGGTGCCAAGTCCATTCAATGGGGAAAGAATAGTTGCTTCAACAAACAGTACGAGAAAAATTGGATATCTATATACAAGAGAATGAAAGTATACCCCTATGTCAAACCATATACAAAAAGTAACTCAAAATGAATCAAAGACCTAAATGAAAGAACTATAAAACTCCTAGAAGAAAATGTAGGGGAATATCTTCAGGACCTTACATTACCCAATGGTTTCTTAGAATTTTATACCAAAAGTATGAGCAACAAATGAAAAAATAGATAAATAAGACTTCATCAAAATAAAAACGTCTGTGCATCAGAGGGCCCACCACAATCAAGACAGCAGAGTGAGACATTCTAGGGCTCTCTTTCACCAAATAATCTTCAAACAATCAGCAGAACTAGCAGAAACATCTTTCTCAAAGCTCCAGAAAACACTTCAAGAGCTGCAGTAATAGAGCAAGCACTGAATCAAGAAAAAGGCATCTTAAAAATGGTTAGGATCTCCTGCATCCAGCCCTGACCCTTCCCTCATCCACTCACCAGACTCAGCATGGAGCCCCATCCCATTCCCAGCGTGGGTCACTGGACCTAGTTCCAGAGAAAATAGTGTAACCGTTGTGCACATACTGGGAGGATATACGTGTGTCCCAATCTGTCTAGTGGCAGTGTGAAGGACTGAATCAAGACATTCCTCGCAGTCTTTACACAAAGGTCCCAGAACTTGCCCTTTGTGTAAAAGACTGCTTGGGACAATGGATTGTTGGCTGGGGGACATACACTACAGTAAATGGGACTGTGAAGAAGCATCGTTTCAAAGGAATGAGGGGAAATACGTATTCATGTAAACAGGGGAATTCCGAGGGCCCAAGAAAAGATGCATATGCCAAAAGGACCAGGGAAGACCCTATGCTTTTGCCAAAAGCTATTCTCCAAATTCCTTCTATGGCTAAAACTCTGAAAAAGAGTACTTGCACAGACCAATCTGAAAAGACTGGAAATGTGTTTACTTTTTTCCTTTTTTTTTTTTTTTTTTTTTTTTTTTTTTTT
>JAQZBX010096162.1:0-11833 GCA_029593785.1 Cabassous unicinctus
AATAAAATTATTTTTTAAAAAAGAAAGGAACATGAGAGAAGAACATAAAAATTAGTGCTGAGATGAGTAAATATTTTATAATTAGTTTAATGGCCAAATCTCATTTCCTCTATATATAATAATAACCACATGAACTGCTTTCTTGTGACTGTTGCACTAATTAACAATAATGAAGTAATTATTACATGGATTTAAAAGCCATTCCTTTTACATTATTTATACTCTGGAATATCAGGAATGAATTTGATGGCACGGACAAATGAGTTATAAAATAATATTTTATATTGGATGAATTTTTGAAAGCATAATTCTTCTCTTCATTGAAAACTCAGTGATACTGAGATAAGCTTATTTGAACATTTAAAAGCCACATCAATTTATTTCACAATTGGTGATCTCAGGCATTAAGAAACATGATAAACTAATGGAGATTTCTATGTCAATGCCAGTCCAATAGAGTCTGCTTACTCCTTACAAAATCACCAAGATCAAGTATTTCTTCCCAGCATTGAAATCAATTTTTATAGTTATTAAGTGTACTTTCAAATAATAAGTAAAAGTTGAAGAAAATATTTCATGAATCTAACTTTATGACTATTTTTGGCTGAATTTTTATTGCTGGGTGTCCAATATATCATCTCTAATAGTAAAATTATTTTGATAGACTCTCAGGAAAATGAGATAGAAAGAAAACATGACTTCATTCTCCTTCATTTCAAAAAAATTAGAACTTTTTCACTGACAATTATTCAATATCATTATTAATTTTTTTAAATTCCTTTCTTCCTTTTAATTTTGTCAAATTTTTACATGCTTTGAATACTTTACTGTTAAGAAATACTTTAATTTTCTTAGAAATTGTGTCACTGGATATTTTATACTGTCCTTCATATCTCTGGAATATAGAGGTCTACTTTTTCTAGTAGTACTACTTTTAACTGTGGTATTTATATGCTTATATTTATATATATATATATATGTGTGTTTGTGTATCTTATTACTATTCACCTATTGGTTAAGACCACGGTTGGAAAGTAAATATTCCTTCAAATACTGAGGCTCCTGAGGCCTCTGGAAACATCCAGACACTATAGGCAGGGCAGACAGCTCAGGAGTTAAGCACCCTGTGGGTGGGCCCACCCTGCTTTGGAATTTATGCTTCCCAGTGTGATAGACTTGGACTCAGTGTTGGTTTACCTACACATGACTCTTCTGTACTAGAGTTGATAGGTGTATGTCCAACAGATTTAAATCCTTGGGCTATTCATGTATCAGTTGCGCCCTGAATCCTCAACTAATTTATAGCACCAACCTTCCAATTCATTGTACTCACCCAGGACAACTAACAAAGTGATGACCATTAACAATGACCACCTCAAGGAACAGAGAGAGTCTGCAACTGCAAGCAAAATAGTCCCATCCATCTGCTCCATGGGATCTAAGCTCCCTCTCCATTAGCGGTGGAGTGGATACCACCATCTCTGAATCCTCAGGATTGGGAAATTAATGATGGACTGGAGTAGACTTAGTGTCATTCTACTATAGAATTATTGTGATTCTAGCAATGGAAGAACTCTTATCATTAAGATGGAGGCAGTGGCCACTGGAGGTTCTAAGGGGAGGCAGAGGGAAAAATAAGTGTAATTTGGGGGCATTTTCAGTACCTGGGAATTGTCCTGAATGACATTACAATGACAGATACAGGCCATTATATATCTTGTCAAACTTACAAAATTGTGAGGGAGAGAGTGTAAACTACAATGTAAACTAAAATCCATGCTTAGTGGCAATGCTCCAAGATGTGTTCATCAATTTTGGCAAATGTACCACATTAATGAAGGAAGTTGTTAATCTGGGAAAATGTGGGAGCACTAGGCAGTGAGGCACATGGGAATTCCCTATATTTTTTTATGTAACATTTGTGTAATCTAAGCTTCTTTTTAAAAAAAAATAATAAGTATATTAAAATCTAAACAAAACATGTTTGGTCTTAATTTTTAATAGAGTCAATTACACTGAATAATTATTAAATATATGTTTAAAGCTATTTTATGATGTTAACTCAAACTTTGGGTTCATCTTGAAATCTGTCTGAATTAACATTTTTTTCATTAATATGGTTCACATTTTCTTGCTTTGTCTTACATTTGGCAATTATTTTATAATATACTGTACTATATAAATGATATATTGGAGAGAGTCTGGATTATTTTGTTTTTTAATAAGAGTTGAGCTGTATTCTGGCTGGCTGTAAATGACTGGCTATGACTTTTGAAACTTGCAGGCCTCATATTGTTCTTTGTTAAGGAAGACGTCACTGTGTTATCCACAGTCTAAAGGCATATTATTCATTAAATTCCTTGGTTCTTACAGCTCTATTATGTGACCATTTTTTTCTCCTTATCTTCTTGTCTGACTTAGTCAAATGTTAGTAAACATTTTGAGTGCATTTAATCAGAAAAATAAAAAGAAAATGATATCTGACAAATTTCAGACCAAGGAGTTGGTCACATGGTATGGGAGAGAGTAAGAGTATTGGGAGTGTCAGGTGAGAGAAAGATGAAAATTAATTAATGCATGGCTCATTCTGGAAAGTTCAGTATTATATGGAGGCATTAGAGAAGGTACAGAAAGAGAGGTTAAAAAAAGTCAGAGCTACTAAAGCCAAATATGAAGAGCATTCTGAGAATAGCTAATAAGCTCATTAAAGCATTTAATTTAATGTAAATAATATATATTACTGATTCTTATGATCTGCATATAAAGTGTGCTATGTATTTATTCCTATAGATCAAATACATAAATGTGTGCAAGCTACTTGAAATTTTCTACATAAGAATACATATTCAGGCAGTTGAAAAAATATAAATAACACATACAAATTAGAACCAGGATAAATATAACTAAGGTGTGAAAGCCATGATATTTCACAAAATTATTTAAAACTATGTGTGATATATAGAATAAAAGAATGAAAATTTCAAGTAAAAATAGAAAAGAATAAAAGATAATTATTTTAATAAGTCTTAATTATGAGGAGGAAAAA
The DNA here is from genome assembly GCA_029593785.1 of Cabassous unicinctus. Taxonomy (NCBI): domain Eukaryota; kingdom Metazoa; phylum Chordata; class Mammalia; order Cingulata; family Chlamyphoridae; genus Cabassous; species Cabassous unicinctus. The sequence continues at coordinate 3,047 of JAQZBX010096162.1, forward strand.
TCATCAAAGTAACCATCCTTTATCAGATTCTGTGATTGGAATGAAAAATCTTATATAATTTAAGTACGGAATGAGTGAATAGGTATATAGTAGCCTCAATATATCCTTGTAATTATGTATTATAATGTTTAACAAGCTTTTCCTTATATTATAACATTCATTAATATATGTCATTTTATTTTATAGTGAAGCATTCAGGATTTAGATCCCTGTACATTATTTAAGAGAAGAAAAGGAAAGCGTAAAAGCAAATGTATAATATTTATACATATACATACATACACAGAGATTTTATCACATGAGCTACATGAAAGTTTCCCAAACTTAAAGGCTTTTCTGATAAAATTTTTGGTGATATTAATAAATGTGAATTACTTTGGTATTTATATAATGAATTATATCTTATTTGGAAGATGTGCAAAACACTCTGAACCATTATTTTCCAGATTAACCTTCATGATGTTATGAGATCATACATTAGTAAAGGACCCTCTCAAATGCCTAAATATATCAATGAATTAAAAAATCTAACAGAGTGTGAAAAGTTCATTAACATAGTTGCAGATTACAAGTTGCAAGCCTTTAAGAAGCCGCCATTTGTTGTATTTTGGTTTAGAATCACGAATTATGGTGTTTATCTGAAAGTACTATTAATATCCTCCTTTCTTTTTGTAGCCATACTTTCTGTAAACTTTCTTTGTGATGCCATATTTTCTTCATATTCTTCAATGAAATAATCATGTTGTAAAAGTTTGAAGGTAAAAACATATTTGGAAATCCAGCTGTGTTCTATTCATCAAGACATTAAAGAAGTTTTCAAAATGTAAAAGGGGATTTCTGTTTCCAAATATTTGATGTCTTATCCCTATTCACCAAGTTTCACAGCTAAATTTCTAACTATGTTGATATCCTATGGGGGTAAGTAGAGACTTCTATTTTTGAAACTTCATTATGCTTCTTATGCTTCTTTCCAGATTGGCAGTCATTAATGAAAATTTTGTGAATAACAACAAATTGTCTCCTATCTTAAGATCCTCTTTTGAAGGGAAAAAATTGACATTTTGAAGAAAGCTTAACTTTATTGATCACATCCGATGTATGAGTATCTATTCAAAGCAATTTTGACAGTACTTTAATCTCTGGCTCACTTTTCCAGACTTGCCCAGCATGCAGAAACAGCTCATACTTTTAGACTTTATAGCACATTACAAAGTCAAAACAGGATGGTACTGGCATAAGGAGAGTTATATTGCCCAATGGCATTGAATTGAGAGTTAAGATATAAACCCTCACATTTATGGCTACTTGATTTTTGACAAGGCTACCAAGCCCAGGCAAATGGGAAAGAATATTCTCTTCAAAAAATGGTGCTCAGTGAAATGCATATCCATATATATAAGAATGAAAGTGGACCCCTCACTCACATCATATACAACAATTAATGAAGAATCATTACATACCTAAATATAAAAACAAGGACTAGAAAACTCCTAGAAGGAAATGGTAGGGAACAATCTTCAGGATCTTGCAGGAGGATATTGTTTCTTAATCCTTATACACAAAGCACAAACAACAAAAGAAAAAATAGATTAATGGAGTCTCTTAAAAAAAAAAAAAACTTTTCTGCATCAAAGGACTTTCTCAAGAAAGTGAAAAGATAACCTACTCAATGGGAGAAAATATTGGAAACCATATATCCAATAAAGGTTTAATATCCAAAATATGAAAAGAAATCCTACAACTCAAAGTAAAAAGACAAACAACCCATTTACAAATGGGCAAAATACTTGTTTAGACATTTCTCCAAAGAGGAAACACAAATAGCCTAAATGCACTTTAAAAGATGTTCAACCTCACTAGCTATTAGGGTAATGCACATCAAAACTACAATGAGATATCATTTCACACCTACTAAAAAGGCTGCCTTAAAAGAAAACAGAGAATTGGAGGTTTTGGAGAGGATTTGGAGAAATAGGATCACTCATGCATGGCTGATGGGAATATCAACTGGTGCAGCCACTGTGAAAGTCAATTTGGAGTTCATCAGGAAGCTAAGTATAGACTTTCCATTTGATCCAGCAAAACCACTACAAGGTATATACATAGAAACCCTGAAAGCAGTGACTTGAAGAAATATATTCACACTGATATTCATAGAAACCATATTCCCAATTGCCAAAAGATGGAAGCAATCCGAGTGTCCATAAACTGATGAATGGATAAACAAAATGGGGTATACACACACAATGGAATATTATTGAGCCATATAAAGGAAAAACCTGATAACATGGTTGAACCTTGAGGACAACATATTGAGTGAAATAAGCCAGACACAAAAGGACAAATACTGTAGGATCTCACTGTTATAAACTAATTATAATAAGCAAATTCATAGAGTTAAAATCTAGAACATAGTTTACCAGGAGATAGATTGAAGATAGACAATAGGGAGGTGATGCTTAACTCTACAGAATTTCTATTTAAGTTGATGGTAAAGGTTTAGAAATGGATGGTGGTGACTATAGCACATTATTTTGAGTTTAATCAGCAACACTAAATTATATATTTCAATGTGGTTAAAAGGGAAACTTTAGGATATAGATATTATTAGATTAAAATTGAAATATAAAACATAGGACTGAACAACACTATGAACCCTATTGTAGACAATGAACTATAGGTAATAGTATGTCAAGAATGTTCTTTCATGAATCATAACAAAGGTACATTATTAATACAAGGTGGTAATAACAGGGTGATATATGGGAAAAATCCACCTGATGTAAACAATGGATGACAGAAAGATTGTAATAACTATCAACAATTGTAAAAAGGTAAATACTGTTAAAATAATATAATTTTTAAAAATGCTATCCTCAATTGTAACAAATATTCCACACCAATGCATGGTGTTGGTGGTGGGATACTATACAAGAATCAAGTGTATTATGCTTGATTATTTTATAAATGCACTTCTCTGATAAATATATATTGTATTGTATTTTTAGCATGTAGATCCACATTTTACTTCCCACAAGTTAAAAAATGTCAATGCATAAAAAGTAATGATAAATCTATGATTTTGTATATACAATATATAAGGATTTATTATGTAGCATGTATAACAAAAAGTGGATGGCAGAGGGGTATGGGAACAGCATTCTTGTATATTGACTAGAGTTGAGATTATAATATTGTTTTTCAATTGTACGAAAGTCCAGATCTAATCAAAACTAAAGTAACATTTAATAATGGGAAAACAGCCTTTTTGGGCAGGGATAGTTTTATAGGAACTCTGGTTTTTCTGTGTGTTTTTCCTGCAAAATATAATTTCAAATTAAAACTAAATGTAGCAGAGGACAGATTAGGACACTATATACTGATAAAGTGGTCATTTTAAGAAGACTAAATTATAATTACATATGCTCCTAAGCACTCTAAAATATATCAGGCAAATATTGTCAGATTTGATAGAATAAATAGGTGGTTCTATGTAATAGTAGGAAACTAATACACCACTTTCAATACTGGATGTAACAGCTACCAAAAAAAACTTAATAAAGAAATAGAAGATTGAACAATACACAAATGTAAAATATCCATAAGAAGGAAAATTTTTGTAGTGGTATATGGACTCTCTACATTCTGCATAATTTCTCTATAAAGAAATAAATTATCTAATTGAAAAAACTACCATAATTAGTTGCTGATAATAAAATCTGAGTTTCAGATGAAAATTTATTTTAGAAAACCTTTTGTCTTACACATGAGCTTGAGATCTTCCCAATAGTTAAAGTCCTGTCTGAGAGGACATTTTAATAAATGTGGTTTATTTTGATATTATAAAATGAAATAGGTCATATTTGTAAGATCTGCATCACTCTGTAAGGAAATATTTTTAAGATGAGCTCCATTTGATGCTAAAAAATCAAACAAGGTTATTCCCATATACCCAGTGCCCTCCAGCTCTCCCATGCTCCACTATCAATGACATTTTACATGTGGATGGTACATTTGTTACAAGTGATGTCCAAAGATTGAAGCATTGCTACTAACCATGGTCAATGGTTTACATTTTGATTTACATTTTGCAATATACACTTTTACAGGTTTTGATGAAATTTTAAATGACCTGTATTCATTACTACAAGATCAAGCAGAACAATTCTAATGTCCTGAAAATGCCCCATGTTCCATCTATTCTATTCTTCCCTTCACCTCCCCTCGGAACCTATGGTAATCATTAAATTTCAGTTTTTGAAGAATAAGATTCAAAGTTACATGCAATAACTATTGACATATTGGTCTGTTTTCTTTTCTTAGGCACTGCCTATGTTGTCCCTGTAAGTCAGAACATAGTTGGATTCCCCAGGAAGGGAGTTTAATATTTTCTTGTTAATTATGTGGGTTTCCACCCATTGAGATAACACACTATGACAAGATGAACACTTTCACATACCATAGAGGCATTCCCAATGTGCACACTATCCTCTAAATTTTCAGTAACCTAAAGCTACTTTGAAGATAAAATGAAAAAAAATAAGACACTGGGGGAATATATGGAAGAAATTATCACTGTACACAAATGATAACAGATCTTACAGTGATGACAATGTAAAAAAAATCATTTTAATTTTTAATTTTTTAATTTTTATATTTTTTATTATTTTGTTATTAAATTTACTCCTTTATTTCTTTGGCTTTCTTTTTGGAGAGGTTCTGGATCACAGAAGGGTCACAACTGTTGCAGGGACTATGACTGGTGTGGGATGTAGGTGATGGGGGCATGTCTGGAGAGGGGTGTTCCTGGGGCATGCCTCTAAGTCATATGAGTATGTTTGTGTTAATGGGGCATTGTCTGGGGGTGGGGTGGGAAACCTACACAATAACCAAAAGAATATTGAATTCCCACTGTGGGAGACCTGCTATATTCTCTAATAGAGTGGAATGAATCCCCTGAGTACATGGGCAGTTCCTAGTGAAGGATGACAGATGATTATGTCAGGCCCTTGATATTGATGATTGTCCTTATGAAACTTTTCTTATGATACTGAAACTCAGCCTAGTACTATATAGTACCTAAGAGTTACCTCATGAAAGCCTCCTTGTTGCTCAAATATGGCCTCTTTCTAAGCCAAACTCAGCACATAAATGTACTCCCTCCCCTCCTCCCTGGCATTGGACATGACTCCAGGGGATGAGCCTCCCTAGCACTGTGGGATTATTACCAAGAGCTGACTTGCTATTCATCTGAGAAAAGACCTTGACTAAAAGGGGCCATTTTAAGGACAATTGAGTTTTTATGGCTAAGAGATTTCAAAGTGAGTTGGGAGGTCATTCCAGAGGTTATGTTTATGCACGTGTCAGCAGGATCTCCTTGACTGCCACAGGAAACAGTTCCTCAAACAGCAGTGCTCTTGAGGGTCTAGAGACATCTGGATGCTATAAGCAGGATGGAAAATCTCAGGGGTTCAGCACCGTGTTAATGGGCCTTTCTTTGGAATTTATGCTCTCCAATGTAACAGAGTTAGACTCATTTATAATTTCTCTACAAATGGCTCTTCTGCCCTTTTATTTGGGCCTATAATTAGCACTGTACTTGTTAAATATATGTCTCAGAAACTTCAATCATTGGTCTCTTTATGTGCCAGTTGAGCCCTGAATCTCAGCAGAGTTATAACACCTACTCTCCAGTTCAGTGGACTTACCCAGGACAAATAAGAAGGGTATGATGATGGACAATGCCCATCGCAAGGCACAGAAGTGTGTTTGCAACTTCCATCCACCTCCCCGATGGGATCAAACCCCCTCTCAATTAGAAGCAGAGTGGGCATTGCCATACCAAATCCTCAAGACTGAGAAATGAACAATGGACTAAAGTAGACTTACTGTATCTATTTTAGATTTATTATTATTCTAGCAATTGGAGAATTGTATCATTGATATAAAGGCAATGGCCACCAGAGGTTCTAAGGGAAGGCAGAGGGAAAAATAGGTGTAATATGGGGGAATTTGGGGAATATTGAATTTTTCCTGCATGAAATTGCAATGATGGATGCAGGCCATTATTCATTTTGTCAAAACCTATAAAATTGTGCAGGGCAAAGAGTAAACAATAATGTAAATTATAGTCCATGGTCAGTAGCAATGCTTCAACATGTGTCCATCAATTGTAACAAATGTACCACAGTAATGAAAGATGTTGTTAATGGGATCAAGTGTGTGTGGGGAAGGGTGTGGGATACATGGAATCCCCTATATTTCTGATGTAACACATTTATGTAATCTATGTAACCTAAAGCTTCTTTAAGAAAAGAAAATTATTTTTGAAAATATGGATAAGAAAAAGGTAAATTCTCTTTAGCAAATAAATTTGTAAGGAGTAGACTCAAAGTTATGGTAATAAAGAATATGAATTGATTATGTGGACCAGAAAAAAAACCATGCATGGGTAAAACTCACTAAAATTGCTAAATAGAAAATGGATTTAAATCTAGTTAAATATTAAAAGTTTATTAATATTCCAAATTGGAACTATTCCTTAAGAAATCACTTGTTGATTTTTGATGTAGAATATTATTTTTTAAAAATAATATATGTGATTATCTTAAAGTACTAAACAAATACCCTTTGTTCTACCCATAATAAGGCCATATTTTCTTTACTTTTTCCTTTTCATTTTTTTAATCAATTTTATTGATACATTTTTAAAAAGTACACAATACATCCAAAGTTTTCAATCAATGGTATTTGGTATTATAACATAGCTGTACATTCATCACTTCAAATATTATTAGTGCATTTCATTATTAAAATAATAAAAATAATATTCAACAAAAAAAGTTTTACCTCTTAATATTCACCTCTCAGTTCCCCATAGTTTCTTAATACTCCTCCAGCAAATTAACATATTGCATTGAAATGAATGATAAAGCAGATAGGAGAATTTAGCTATCTCATAGTAAGCCAGGATTAAAGAGATTTTTCAAAATGATTACACCATTTCTCTGTTCTCATTATTTTATTTTGGTTTTGAGAAATAACATATTTTTAAGTATGTTAAGAAAGGACAGTTAACAGTAGATTGAATCATTATGAAAAATATCTTACATTAAAATATGATTTATTATTTTAATAATTATAGAATTATTTAAACATGTACCAATTTTAATTCTTAATATTATAATTCTCTGTGGATATAAGCCATGAAATTATAAATTATTAAGGATTTGCAATAGTCATTTGAAATGTGAATGGTCCTTGGAATCAAAAAACATCATAACAGATGAATTATATAAATTCTATTAAATTGTGTTCTACAATATTTCAAAGAACCTCAGGTAGTATACTTTTGCATGTGTCTTGCCTACCATTACCCTCTTTGGAGTGCTTTATTTCCATGAAAATAATGGTATTGTTCTATTAGATGCCAGGACAACATGTTCCCTCATACTCCGCTCCAGATAGTAAATCTGCCCAGTTCTCTATTGTTTTGATCCATTTTGAATTACTCTTGCCATATCAGGCAATTTTATTTTAAGCTGAGAAATCTTTCAGTTTTTCTTATTTGCCTAAAATATGCATGAAAAGAATGAGAACATGGAGTGATTATGAAAGTAGGTAAATATCTGCTGAGGCTTTGTGAAATGCTTGCTGAGAGTTCTCAGCTCTGGTGAAGCTAACAATGTCCTATACCAAGTCAAGCGTGGTTTCTGCTTTCATCACTTTAACTTCTCTAATCACTAAACGTTCCCTGCCAACTTTCTTAATTGTGTTAATTTCTTGTAGGCATATGTGGACACTTCTACTTTTCAACCTTCATTTCCCAGACTTCCTTAGAGTTCCTTAGCCTCTTCCATATTTTGACACTTTCCGGATTAGCAGATATTAATAAGCATTTCTGCTCTACAGTGAATACTTTCAATGGTGTGAAGGTTATTATGCAACCTCCCGCCATATGAGTTAGCATTGAAACCTACTGTGAAAGGTTTTTGTTTTGGGTCATTTAAAGGCAAACATTTTTTCAGGACAACATACTATGACATAATGTGCATATTTAAAGTTCAGAGTTTCATCTTGTGACTCTGATGCAGAAGCTAGTAAATTGGTTGAAAGTTAATGGAAATGTTTTCTCAGGAGATGCTGTTCATTGTCAGCGTGCCCAGTTACCCTTTTATGTCCTGTAGACTGCTGTACCAGTAACTTGGACTAAAGTATTTCTCAGAAGATCAGTGGTTCAGTCCAGAAGCCCTTCCTTGTAGACTGTCTCCTTTACCTAAGAAAAAAATCTTAAGTTGTGAAAAATTACACACTGGAGATAATATATAGCACTGAAAGTTCTGACAGAGTTACATTGGAAGCCTTTATTTTGCCATATTTGATATTCCCTCAACCCACAATCAATCCTTGATCTTTAAAACTAGAAAAAATTTGACTTCATGACACATTTTGATGTGAAATGTAATTTGTAAGAAGAAGCCAAAACTTTATGTAAAGGTATCATCAGATGATTATATCTAAGGTTATGTGGTACATATATCTTATATTTATAAATTAAGTGTTGAATCATTGTTAGGTGATGAGAATGAATAAACCATACAAGCAATGTTTTAAATTCTCTACTTAGCAGGACGTGTGTAAAATGCTGACAGACACAAAATTTATGCAAGGTTGTCCATAGCTTTAGTGAAAGAGCAAAACCTATACTCTCCCTCAGGTTTTCTATCTTTCACAGCATACATTTTTTGCCAGAGCTTATTTGAGAGTCTTAATTGGACAACTGTAGTT
>JAQZBX010096163.1:0-11834 GCA_029593785.1 Cabassous unicinctus
GAGAGCAAGTGTGACTGTTCGCCTGGGGCAGGCGTCTGAACATGAGAGCTCTGCCACCCGTGGGCTGGCCTGTGGCCATTTGGCTTTCCTGCATGCACTGCTTAGCTAGGACAGTCAGGAGTTGAGAGTCCATTACGGGAACAGGAATTTGGCGGGGTGGAGGGCATGGTGGGTAGAAAGAGCGCTCAGCCTGGGCCTGGGAGGCTTGGGTGTAGCCCAACTCTACCACTAAGTCTCTGCGCGACCTCGGTGCCTCTCTTCCCCTCTCTGGGGCTCAGAGCATCACCTCTAAGTGGTGTTTACACTAAGATGAGGAGGTGGGACTAGATGGCGGCTCAGGTCCCTTCCAGCAGTTCCACTCTGGAACTCTGGCTGGGAAAGCCAGCTTTCCAATGAGGAAAGGAATCCTGTGTGCCTGTCGGGCTCGACTGGGCAGGCATGGCGTCTGCCAGCCTTCTGGACCCCACAGCTGGGAGACAGAGGAGTCTGGAGCCAGGCTGAGCAAAGGTGAGGAGACATGTTCCCCATGAGGGCATGAAAGGAAGAGGAGCAGTGTAGAGCCACAGAGCACCAGGACAAAGGACCTGATTCAGCACCGTGGTCTAAATCAAGTGGGGGCGCCGCGGGAACGGGCAGGAATCCACGCTTCTCTGCTGGGGGAGAACTCTGCATCAGGAAGGCAGGGACCACCTGGGGCCAGCAGCCAGGCAGGCCCACATCACTACCCCTTGGCCGGGGAGGCGTCAGAGCCCTAGCATGGGCGTCCAAGCCAGGGTTTGGCGCCTGGGAGATGCACGGGTGAGGGTGATGAGCAGCGGCCCAAGAAGCGGTCATGGGTGGCCGGTGCTCCTCTCTGGGAGCCAGGACAGCCTTCTCATAGGCACCCACCTTGTAGCTCTCACTCTGCCTCCCCCATCTGTGCTGGCAGCAAAGGCCCCAGAAAGCCTCGCCAACCTGTCTGCTTATTTAGGGCCAAGTGAGAAAGGGGTGCGCTGTCAAGGGGCAGTGAAGGCCTGCCAGGGAAGTGGAGTGACCTCTGTCCTGGGGTCCTTTCTGGCATGGGACCTGGGGAGGGGAGGGAAGAGCCCTGGGTTCCTGGGGGCAGAGGGGGCTCTGACCTGGATACAGGCCAAGCGATGCTGGAAGGTGCCCTTGGGGCAGTGGCACCCCTCCTCGCAGCTGTCGGAGAAGCAGCCCACCTGCTGGGTGAGGTGGGCACAAGAGAAGGGGCACCCCTCGCCAGGCCAGCACTCCCGGTACAGACGCCCAGCTGGGCAGCCTGCCTCTGTAGGCAACACCTGCATCAGGAGCCGACTCCATGCCCCCGCCACCCTCATTGCCTCCTTCTTTCTGTGTGTCCCTCAGCCCCACCCCTGGCCCCTTCCCCCATCACAGGACACTGGCTGCATATAGGGGTGGGAGGGAGAACTCAAAAGGCCCCTTTGAATCAGGAGTCAAAGTCCAGGATGGAAATGAAACCTAAGACCAGAGTCGAAGGGCAAGCCCGGGGCTTGGTACTCGCCTTTGCAGACCTGGGTGTGGCACGTGCGGCTCTGGCGGGCAGGCCCTGGGCAGGGGGGATGGGCACAGCGCCGGGAGCGCAACTGCTCCCCTCCCCCACACAGAACGCTGCAGTCTTCCCAGGGCCCCCAGGGGCCCCACAGCCCAGGGCCGGGGCAGCTGGGCACCTCCTGGCACTGCAGGTGCTGGGGGCAAGGGAGTGGGTGTCAGAAGACGTGTGCCCCGGCAGCATCACTGCGGGCCCAGTGGGCTCTCCCACCCAAGGGCCCCTCTTGGCTCACCAGTTGTCACACGGCCCAGTCACTACCTCTCCGGGTTCCAGGCTCTCCCAGGAGCTGAGCCCAGACCCTGCTGACCGGCTTTGGTTCTCAGGGATCCCTGAGGGGCACAGTTGTGGGGTGGGCACTCCAGACAGCTTGGCCACATCCCCACCAGCCCCTCCTCCCCGTGGTGCCCCTTCATCCTGGACATGGGAGCTGGAGGCCTCCAACCTGGACCAGCCTGTGGGATGCGGGGTAGACATGGGCCAGGTGGGCTCCCCAGGCAGAGGGGCAGGAGTCCCTGGGCAGGGAAGGTGCTGGAGTGCTGATGGGGCGAGGGGGGTGAGGTGCTGACCCATGGCTCCAGGCTGGAATTGGCAGCGGCAGTGGGCTGGGATTACACAATGCCCGTCCTGGGACAGCCGGCCGGGGGGACACCCACAGCTGAGCTGGCAGTTCATGGGGCCCGGCTGGCACGTGCTTCTGGGAGAGAGTTCCAGGCAGGAGCAGGGGCAGGACTGCCCGCAGGGGAGCAGCTCTTGGCCCCCCCCACAGTCTACGGCAGGAGGGAAGCAGAGCGGGGGAGGTGAAAGGAGGCTCATCTGAGGCTGCCTCTGGATTCCCCGCGTGCAGATAGATGGCAGCCCTTCCTGCCATGCCCACCAGCCTCCCGGACGTGCTAGCTTGCCCCAGGTCCATGGATTGAGCTAAGGGCTGCCCCTCAGACAGAGTGGGAGGCATGTGCATATCTGGGAGTTGGAGGTCGGAGGTCAGAGTCAGCGTCTCCCTAGATTTCCGAGGGTCCGTCCCTGACCTCTGCCTAAAGCCCTCACCTGTGCATCGTGTGGAGTTGTCCTGGCAGGGGCGACTCTGCCTGTGAGCCCCAGGACAGGGCCTGCCTCCCTCAGGGGCGGGGGGCCAGCTACAAGTCCAGCTCCTATGGGATTGCCCTAGGCAGGCATCACAGGCAGTCCACGGTCCCCATGGGCTCCAGGCTCCATCTGCTGTGGCAGGAAGACAGAAGCATCTGTTAGGAGGGCCACGAAGTGCCAGGTCACCGGGGGCCAGAGCGGATGTTTGGAGCCTCAGGGGGACATCACACCTGGGCAGGCAACGGGGCTGGGGCAGGTCTCACTCTGGTGCTGGGCCCCTGCCTGCCCTGTCTCCCCGGAGCAGGGGGCGCCCCCATGCTGAAGGGAAGGGCAGGCACAGGCCCTGGAGTGGGCCCTCCTCTAGCCCCTGCAGGGCTGCAAGCACGCTGTCCACTTGGACCATGGGCACCAGCCTCCAGGCACTGTGAAGGGAGAGCAGGGGAAAGGGGGGCACTGGGAGCCTGAGGTCTCCCTTCCCCAGCCACAGGGCCCCCTCTCCCAGCCCCGGGGCCACTTCTCCTTGCCTCCCTGGGGACTGGGACAGTACCTGGGCAAGGCAGGTCAGTGCAATTCAGCTTCCCCTCCAGGCAGGTGCTGAGTGGTGGGTTGGGGTGCAGACCCGGGAGGGAAGAGGTCAGCTCAGCCCTGACCCTTCACACGCTCCCCTCCTGGGCTCCCTTCTTCCCTTCCTGCACACCCCTACATCCCCCCACTCCCCTCTGAGAGCTGGGGCCTGTGACCCTTTTCCTATTCTCTGGCACCTCCCTGTCCCTCCAGCCTCACAGAAGCCTCTCTGGGAGACACCCACCCTGTTGCTCCCCTCAGAGCACACACCCAGCCCTTGGCAGTCCCCTCCCCCCAGTGCAGACCCATGGGGCTGGCTGCCCCCAGTGTCCCCATCTGTCAGACAGGGCTTAGGGGACCTGCCCTGCCTCTTCTCAGGGATTATGGAGATCAAATATGACCATCGTCACTGCCATCCAGCGCCCGGTGCGCCCCTGCCCTCACCACTGGCTGCAGCTGTCAGGCCCTAGAGCCTGGGCACCTGGAGGGTGCCACTCCCCGGTCAGCGGGTCCAGGCAGCCGCAGTGGCCCGGCTGCACACAAGTGGCCCCGTCGGCACTCAGCACCCGGCCCGGGGGGCAGTAACAGCCGGGCTGGCAGCGCCACACACAGTGCTGGGGGCACAGAGGGGGTGAGCATTGGTCAGCATTAAACACAGTCACGTGGCCAGAGCGGGGAGAGAGAGTGCCCTCGGGGGTCAGAGAGCCCCCCAGGACCGCTGGGAGGGACAACAAAATGGAAGGGAGGTTGGGAGAGGGGGCGGGCGGGAAAGGGAAGGAAGGCGTGCAGATGTTGCGAAGTTCTGTATTGGAAGCAGTTTACACCTTGAAGTTTGATGAAAGGCAAGCAGTGTAACAACCTAGTCTGCTGACCTCCCACGAGTCCCTCAGGAAAGCCAGGCCAGAGCGTCTGACTGGGCTTCCTAAGGAGCGAGGGAGGCGAGGGGCAGCCTGTGAGGGGAGTCCCCGAAGCCTTCGGGCTGGGAAGAAATCTGGGGCTGGGTGTCCTCCGGATGTAAGACCACAGCTCTGAGGGGTTGAGAGTGCCACCCGGCCCAGTGACCTGGGAACCCAGGTGTCCCCCAAGCTCCCTGGGGAGCAGGGAGCCCAGAAAGCTGGCTGGGAGAGAGGCGGTTTGGAGGAGCCGGGAGCTCTGGGGGAGGCTGGGAAGCAGCCGGTGGCTAACTGACTCTTGGCCACGGCCCCCGTCTCCTCCTCCTCACTCGGAGGGGAGCCTTCCCTGACCTCCCGTAGACAAGCCCCCCATGCTGGGGTCGCAAAGCCCCATGTTATTTTTCTTGGCTCGTATTGTGGTGTAGATTCTTTGATTCATGCCTGTCTTCCTCACCAGGACGTACGCTCCATGGGGCAGGGACCTTGTCTGGCTTTGCCATCTTCGGTATCCACGCTGCCTGAAGGTGCTCAGTAAATGTGTTGAAAATATTTACACACACGCACACACACACACACACGAGTTCCTATACCAAAATGTTTGTGGTGTTTAAGATGATTTTTCTCCTTCCTAGGTATTTGTGCTGTATTTATAATAGAAGTTCATTTGAACAGTATTTGCTGTAATGAAGACAAGAGCAGCTGGGCTAGGCCAACTCCTGCCGTAGCCAGACCATCTTTCTGGAAAAAGAGCAAGCAGTCCTGATGTGCACTAACTGAAACCTGAAACCCCCTCCCTGCCAGTGTGGGGCTGCACAGCACCAGCCAAGAAGAGACCATGAGCCCAGAGCCTCAGCCCTGCCCAGGAGCAGGGGCTCCGAGATCACTGCAAAGAGACCCTCTGGGCTCAGAGGTCCAGTGGGCATGCCAGTGGACCCAGACTCAGCACTAGGTCATCACAGGAGTGAGGACACGGTGGGCCGCAGGGGCTGAACTCAGCACCTTCAATGGCCGTGCAGTTGGTCACTGGGGGAGGGCCACGGCAGCTTGAGAGCTGTGTGGGGTCATCCAGCCTGGCCTGCCTTCCCTTATGCCTCCCTCCAGCACCTCCTCCTCTGCTGCCTGCCCCCTGCCCCATCCCTGGCAGGTACCTGGGCACGGCACAGCCTGGCAGGTTTCCCCCTGGGCCTGGGGACCCTCGCAGTAATCCCCCAGGCCCTGGGGTGATGGCTGGTCACAGGCTTGGGTCCGTCTCCTTAGGCCTCCCCCACAGGTCCGGCTACAGCTCGACCAGGAGCCCCAGGGACCCCAGCCCCCTGGTCCTGGGGGGACAGCACAGGAAGGAGTGGGGAGAGGCTCAACTGGGGCGTGGCAGCAGGTATCCATAAGCACAGAGGGCACCGTCCTGGGCTCCATGCAGATGGGGGCAGCCAGGTGGGTGGGCGGGTACTCACGATCACAGTCTGGCAGCAGACAGGGCTCTTCCTCGGCCTCGGGGCCTGGGCAGAGGGGCGTGGGCGTGGTTGGCAGGGGGAGTGGTGCCAGGCCAGAGGGCATCTCATCGGAGGGCACCTCACTGGGTGGGGCCATGCTTGGGGTGCTGGAGCAGAAGCGGTGCCGGTGGCGTCGGGCAGGGCCACAGGAGGCTGAGCACTCACTCCATGGGGTCCTGGGTGACCACGCAGGCTGGCCTGGGGTGATGCATAGGACAGAAAGGGGTCAGGGAGAGAAGGCTGCAGGGGAGTGAGATGGACAAGGAGGGCCGGCCTTTCCTCACCCCCGTCCACCACCCCTCCCTAGGGCTCTACTTCCCCAGCCTTCAGCCCTGCCCCGCGGCTGTGTGTGAAGGTTAAAAGTGGGGTCCCCTCTTCTCACCCTCCTCACAAGGCCAGGAGGTACAGTTGGTGATGAGCCCAGAGATACAGGAGCTGCAAGAGGAGAAAGTAGAGAGTGGAGTGGGGTGAGAGAAAGGTGGGATGGGGTGCATGGAGGGGGTGAAGGCAGGTTCAACCTCAAAGTGCTGACGGCCGGGCCTGTCGGGGAGGGGGTATCTGTGGCAGCCTGGGGGCCAGCATTGCCTGCTGGTGAGGAGGACAAGCCGGGTGCTCAGGGCCAGGGGGTCAGAGCAGGGGAGAGGTCTCACCAGTTCTCACACCTACGGAGCACAGCACTGCCTGGGGGATAGAGGCGCCCCCCATGGGCACAGGGGCAGTCCTGGGTGGGCACGCATACATTGTTCTGGAATCAAAAATCCCGGTGTCATCTTCTGGCTTCCGGATGGCTTGGCCGTTTCCCTCCCCATTCAGAGCTCAGCACCCCAATTCCTCTGCCCCACCCCCCTCCAAACCCCATCTATGCTTCTTCCCCAGACACCCCAGCTCTTCCCACTCCCCTCAGCTACAGGGGTCTCAGGGGAGGATGTGGGCCCTTCAATTCTGATTGTAAAAGATGATTTTCCTTTGCAGGAAACATGATTGAACTGTCAAACGCCTATGAAATCAGCTACGGAAATTGCAAAATGTGCAATTTGTCCTGCAATGATGTAAAAAAAATCACATTTTCATCAAGAAAATTAAAACAGAAAAACAACTATGTGCACAGGGAGAGTTTGAACAGAAGTCACTAGTGTCTCAAATTTAAAAGAAACCACCACCCACTAGCATATGATTAAAAGTCAGTATGAAAATGGTTCATTTTATGTGATGAAAATTTCACCTCAATAAAAAAAAGTCAATGTCTTGAAATGTATGTGCCAAGCACTGGGTAAGCACTTTTCATACATCTTAATGACTAAAATTTTACAAATGAAGAAACTGAGGCACAAGAATACTTTGCCCAAGGTCACAGAGCTAATTGTGGAAGGGTCTGACTTGAATCCAGACCCTACTGGAATCTGTTCTCTTAACCACAACACCAAGTTCAGGCTGGACAGGAGTCTCCCTACCATTCAGCAAACTGTGTTCACCCTCCACCATGCCTGTTGGCATCTTCCAACCTTTGTTCCCACTGCCCTCTGCTCTCCAAACCCTCCAATCACTGACATTCGCGTTAAGAACCACCTCCTGTGGGAAGCCCCCGCAGCTGACCCCCACTCACTGAGAGGTGGGGGGGTGGGGAGAGAAGGCAGCGAGCGCAGGCTAGAGAAGGCTGCATGGCTCACATGGGCAGGGTGAGATGTACTACAACACACAAAGCTGACTCCCTGTATATCTGATGGCTCTAGCTTCATTCTAGGGGTTCTTGGTCTGGTTTTCCCAGACTGGAGGCTTCTGGCGGGCAGAGCCTGTTTAGCCCCTCAGTGTAGCCCAGCCCAGGACTGAGCAGATAGTAGCTGTTCAATAAAAACTGGTGGTTACATAAGAAGACAGAAAGCTTGAGCAGGCATGGATCATAAAGATTGCCCAGTTACCAACAAGAACACAGAGGCCCAAGGAGAGATGAGACTACCCCAAAGTTGCCCAGCTCATTCCTGGCAGAGCTCAGACAAGAACTCAGAGTTCAGGGAAGCGGTTGTGGCTCAAGGGATTGAGCAACTGCCTACCACATGGGAGGTCCCAGGTTCGGTTCCCAGTGCCTCCTAAAGAAGATGAGCAAGACAGTGAGCTGACGCGATGGGTTGACACAACAAGCTGACACAACAAGATGATGCAACAGGAGACACAAGAAGGAAAACATAATGACAGACACAAAGCAGGGAGCGGAGGTGGCTTAAGTGATTAGGTACCTCCCTCACACACAGGAGGTCCCAGGTTTGGTTCCCGGTGCCTCCTAAAAAAAGGAAGACGAGCACACAATGAACAGACACAGCAAATGCGAACAATGAAGGGATGGGGAGAAATAAATAAATTAAATAAATCTTTAAAAAACCTCAGAATTCAGTGTTCTCTGCTCAACTCTGCAGGGCCTCCCAGTCTCCCTGTCTCTGCCTCAGCACAGGCCCCACTTGTCCTTTTCCTGCCACTCCAGGGCTCCCAGCAGGGAGGACACTCACCAGCAGGAGTGTCCCAGATGGGCAGTAGCAGACAGGGTGGCAGGTCTGGTTAGTCCCTCTTGGGGTACTGAGTTCTGTGCAGAAGGCTGGGCCCTGGGCACAATCCAGCCACTGCTTGCCCCTGGGACACACACCAGGCACTGGCCCTGGGGACACAGAAATTAACAGCCCAGCCAAGTGCTGTCAACTCTTCCCTGGTCTCACAACCTGGGAGATGCCTCATCTCTGGGTGTGGCAGGGGGTGTCACGGCAGCTGCACAAGAGCCCAGGGAGAAGGGTGCTGGGGGGTGGGTGTGACAGGTGAGGCCAGGGGTAGGGGTCGACAGCCCTGGGTCCTGGGCTGGGTGGGGATGAGAACTGGAGGGCAGAGGTGCTGTGGAGAAGCTGGGCTCCCAGGGCAGCCCTCACCTGCACAGGGCTGCAGGCCGCACGTGGAGAAATCAGCCTGGCTGTGCGAGCCACCGCCTCGGGTGCGATTCCGGTAGCCGCCACCGCAGGGCATGAAGCAGGGCGACCAGGGGCCCCACTCCCTGCCAGGACCTGGGGATGGCACCCAGGTCACAGCAGGACCTGCCTCCTAGACCCAAGACACCTCCTCTCCTCCCACCCAAACATCCGGATCACCTCTGCCCCTTGCACATCCCCCTCCTTGCCCCCAGGATACCTCACACCTTCTCAGGAGGTCGCAGGAAGGCTCCTCTGGGCTGGACACGGGGGATTGGGGGGGGCTACTCTAGGGAAAATCTCCTTGGGGACCATGAACTCTCGGGTTTCTCTTGTGACCATTTCTTAGTAGACCTCTTAGGGAAGTCCCTTGCATCTCTCAAGGATCCTGGGGTGGAGTGATTGGGAGTATCCCCAGCTTCTCTTTGGGTGGGTTTTACAGGAGGTCTCAGGACTTCGTTTCCGCTCTCACCTTGACACGGCTGCAGGCTGCAGAAGTCAGCCTCCATGTTGGGGCCCTGGCATTCGGCCCCACCAAAGGCAGCTGGGAGTGCAGTGCCTGTCCGGAAGCACCGTCGAATGCCCACGTTGCAGCTGCGGCTGCAGGGACTCCATGGGGTCCAGGCACTCCAGCCACAGGCCACTGCCAGGGCCGGGGAGCAGGGAGAGCAAAGTACTGTGAAACCAGCTCCTATATCCAGGCCCACTCGTGGGGATGCACTCCCCAGGGGACGCCGCCATAACGCATCCTGGGACTTCAGCTGAAGATGCCAGCATCCCCTATGGTCCCTGGGGACCCACCACTGCCCCCAATTCCTTCAGGCCCCAAGGACAGGGGTACCTGGGCAGGACTGGGAGGTGCACTCCATTTCACCAGACACACAGGTACTGCAGAGAGAGGGGACCCAGTGAGGCTGGCCCAGAGCATGGCGGCCACAATCCACCCGACCCCCTGGAGGGCTGTGCACCTGCCCCTCAGTGCGAAGTGGGCCAAGGAGGTCGGCGAGTGCCCCCGTCCCACCCGAGGTTCAGATGTGGCCAGGGCCCCGTTGTCCTCACATCAGTGGGCTCCCACAATGCCTGAAGCACTCTGCTGTCCCTTTATCCCAGTTTTACCAAGGAATCCCTTTTATAGTTTTTATTCCACTAGTATTACAAAACACTGTTTGGAGGTGACTTTGTGTGACTCTTCATGGCAGAGTAGCGTCAATTTATTAGGGGAGGGCAACTGGGTACTTTAATCCAATAAATGCTTTAAAGACCATTTATCAAATCATGGAGGTTCCAGAAAAAGAATCTAAGAGAGAAAAAGCAAAAGAGAAAGGGGAGGGAGGGAGATTGAACAAAGAAGACGCTGGAGAGGGGAGCCAGGGGAGAGAGAAGAAAAAGCAGCTAAAAGGAGAAGGGGTTAGCGTGCCCTCTGCTGGCTAAGCCTGGTTTCAGCTTTGAGAAATGGGCGCTTGAAGGTTTCTGAGCAGAAATCAAGCAGCGAATTATATTTTGGAAAAAGAAACAGAGAAAAACGGGAGGAGAGATTAGAAGCTCCTTTCCAGTCTCTAGTTCCATCGTAAAACACGTCACCTATCTAGACTCACGCTTTCCCTAAGTCAAATGGGGATAATAATTCCTTTACATGCTTCCCACCCCTCCAGGGAAGACAGTCATTCCCAGGGCTGCGGCTTTGACATGTTTAGGGACTGGAGGCATGATGAGCCCTCCCAGGCCAGGGTGTGTGTGTGTGTGTGGTCTAGAGAAGGACACCATGCCTGCCCACCCCTCCAGCCACCAAGCTCCCTCCCCTAGGACCCACTCCCAGTCCCCACGCCTACCAGTTGTTGCAGGAGTCCAGCGGAGCCACTGTTCCTGGTGAGTAGAGCTGCCCCCGCAGCTGGCAGGGGCACTGGCTGAGGGGCAGGCAGCTGGTGTTGTGCAGGAAGAGGCCAGGGGGGCAGGTGCAGCCAGGAGCGCAGACGCCCGTGCACTCCACACCAGCGTCCCGCGCCAGGCACAGCTGAGAGCACGGCCCCCGTCCTGGAGACACTGCTCAGCTGAGCGGAACACCATGGCTCCCGGGCACTGGGCTGGACAAGGAGAGAGAGAGGGTCTCAGCAGGGGCAGAAGGCAGGAGAGGGAGATGGCGTGGGGTGGGGGTAGGGGGCACAGGAGAACCTGCAGGTGGCCCTGCGGCCCGTTTGGCTGTACTGAGGAGACTTCGGAGACCCTCTCCCTCCCCCCACTCTTGCAGCTTGCTCTGGTGTCTGGAGCGTCAGCTTCACTCTAATTTAAATGTTCCCGAGGGCAGAACAGGAGGGCACGAGTCCCTGGGCCAGCAGGAGCGCCCACAGAAAGACGAGTGAGGAAGGGGGCCAGGGGCTTTGATGCTCTACTTCTGCTTCCCCGCCATTTTCGCCCTGAGTGGGTTCTGCCCAATGGTGAGAAGCCAGCCTTCTGCCCCTGGGCCTGGGGAGGAGACCCTGCCCCACAGGGAGGAGCAATGAGCTTAGCCTCAGGCTACAGCCCAGTGGTGGGAGGGGGGGAGCTGAAGAGGCACAGGAGAGTGGGAATCTCCTGCCCTGAAGCCAGACGCCAGTGATGGGTGAAGGTGAGGGTGGGGCAGAGGTGAGGGGTCCAGGTTCACCAAGGGAAGCATGGGTGAGGGTGTCAAAATCCGCTGCAGGCTGGCCTGAACGAGGCCTCACTGGAGGAAGGGGAAGGAATTGAACACCTGTGCAGGGCTGCATGCTGCAGTCCCTGGTCTGGCTGTGGGGTCCCTGGCACTCGGGGTCCCCAGGGGTTGAGGCAGAGCAGTTGCGCCCACGTGTCTGCATGCCTCCATCGCAGGGGGCTGAGCAAGCCGACCAGGGTGCCCACAGGCCCCAGGCACCTGGCACTGACAGGGAGGGCAGAGGATGGGATGTGGGGGGTCAGCGGTCAGCGCCATCCCCCCTCCACCCAGACCTCTAGGACTATGCCTGATACTCCTTCAGGCTAGGCCCACCCTGTCATCCTGTGCTGGGCTTCCTGGGAGGATGGAAGTCCAAGGACAATGGCTGACCCCTCGCCCCCTCCCATGCCGAGGACTGCAATTGCCCACCCCCTCCCCAGTATGAGAACTGCCCAGGGGTCATTCTCCCTTGTTGCCCACCCCCTCCCAGTGCCACACTGGGTACAGAGGGGAGCAATCCTGGGCACACAGGGGGGCTGCAGGGTTCCTTCTGGGTGGCCTCTCCCAGACACGATGTGTCCCTGGGGCCAGGGCAGAGGCGGGAATGACTGCGCCAGCAGGGGCCTC
>JAQZBX010096164.1:0-11829 GCA_029593785.1 Cabassous unicinctus
AAAAAAAAAAAAAAACATTAGAGGCATATAACAATAGATTTGAATTGGCAGAAGAAAGATCAGCAAATTAGAAGACAGAGCAGCTGGAATTGAAGAGACAGAACAGATAAAGAATGGAAAAAATTGAGCAGGGGCTCAGAGAATTGAATGACAGCACAAAGTACACCAATATACGTTATGGGTGTTCGAGAAGAAGAGAAGGGAAAAGGGGCAGAAAGAGTATCAGAGGAAATAATGGCTGAAAATTTCCCAACACTTATGAAAGAAATAAACATGCATATACAAGAAATGCAATGTATTCCAATCAGTATAAATACAAATGGACCCACTCTGAGACACATACTATTCAGAATATCAAATGCTAAAGATAAAAAGTGAATTCTGAAAGCAAAGAGAAAAGTGATCCACCACATACAAGTGATGTCCAATAAGACTCAGTGCAGATTTCTTACCAGAAACCACGGAGGCAAGAAGACAGTAGTATGGTATAATTAAGATATTGAAAGAGGGAAGCGGATGTGGCTCAGGTGACTGAGTTCCCGCCTACCACATGGGAGGTCCGGGTTTAGTTCTTGGTGCCTCCTGGAGAAGACGCACAAGACAGTGAGCTGAAGCGATGGGCTGGCACAGTGAGCTGACGTGACAAGATGATGCAGTGAGATGACGGAACCAAGAGACAGTGAGGAAACACAATGAGAGATGCAACAGAGCAGGGAGCGGAGGTGGCTCAAGCGATTGGCACCTCCCTCCCACATGGGAGGTCCTCGGGCTCAGGTCCTGGTCCCTCCTAGAAAGAAAAGACCAGCACACAACAAATGGACAAAGCAAATGCAAACAAGGGGGTGGGGAGAAATAAATTAAAAAAAAAAAGATATTGAAAGAGAAAAACTGCCAGCCAAGAATTCTTTATCTGGCAAAACTGTCCTTCAAAAACGAGGGTGAGTTTAAAATATTCACAGATAAAACAGAAACTAAGAGAGTTTGTAAACAAGAGGCTGGTGCTACAAGAAATACTAAAGGGAGTTCTGCAGCCTGAAAGGAAAAGACGAGAGAGAGGCTTAGAAGAGAATGTAAAAATGAAGGTTATCAGAAAGGGCAACGAAAAGGGTAAAAAGACAAAAATAAGATATGACACACGAAAGATAAAATGGTTGAAGTAATGCTTTTACAGTAATAACATTGAATGTTAATAGATTAAACTCTCTAATCAAAAGACACAGGCTGACAGAATGGATAAAAAAAACTGGAACAGAAGAAGTAAAACTCTCACTGCTCACAGACGACATGATCCTATATTTAGAAAATTCCAAAATATCTACGACAAAGCTACTAGAGCTAATAAATGAGTTCAGCAAAGTGGCAGGATACAAGATCAACACACAAAAAACAGTAGTGTTTCTATACATTAGTAATGAATAATCTGAGAAGGAAATCAAGAAAAAAATTCTATTTACAATAACAACTGTCCTGAGTATGGAGAGGAGCTATGTAAAATGATGACAGCTTCCCACTGAACTGAGAATGAATACATCAGACCAAAGGAAAACTCAGACAAGTCCAGCTTGGTGAGTAATGAGCATTTATTTAGGGGGCTTACATGGGGTCCTCGTTCTCAGTGGTAGAAGGAGAGACAGCAATTTCCAAGCTTGACCCTTGGCACTCATTGCAAAACGAGAGGGATTTTTATGGTGCATGTCTACATGCAGCTAGAAAGGTGCATGTGTGCATGCCTTTTAAAGAATGCAGTGCATTGCTCAAGAACCAAATGCATGATCCATAAAAGGAAAAACTGATCGACTGACCTTCACTGAAATTAAAAACTTTTGCTCTGCGAACGATCCTGTTAAGAGGATGAAAAGATGAGCTACAGGGTGGGAAGTAATATTTGTAAATCTCATCCAACAAAGGACTAGTATCTAGATTATAGCAAGAACTCTCAAAACTCAACAGCATAAAAACAAACCCAATTAGAAAATGGGCAAAAGAAAGGAGATATTTTCACCAGAGAGGATATTTGATGGCAAAAAAAGCACACGAAAAGATGATCAACATCATTAGCACCAAGGAAATGCAAAATTAAAACCGCAAAGAGATCTCACCAAACACCTATCAGAATGGCTAAAATAAAAAATAGTGACAACACCAAATGCTGGAAAGGATGCCGAGGAACTGTATCACTCAGACACTCGTGATGAGAATGTAATATGGTACAGCCACTCTGCAAAAACAGCTTGGCTGTTTCCTAAAAAAACAAACATGCAACTATCATAGAAGCCAGCAGTACATGAAAATTTATAGCAACTTTACTCATAATAGCTAAAAACTGGAAAACTGGATGTCCTTCAATGGGTGAATGGTTAAACAAACTGCGGTACTTCCTGAACATGGGGTATTACTCAGCAATAAAGAGGAACAAACTACTGACACATGTAACAACCTGACGAATCTCCAGAGAATTATGCTGAGTGATAAAAGCCAATCCTAAAAGGATACACACTGCTTGACTCCACTTATACAACATCCTTGAAATGACAATATTACAGGAATGGAGAAAAGATTAGTGCTTGCCAGGGGTTAAGGAGGGGGTGGGTCGGGAGGGAAGCTGGTGAGGCTATAAAAGGGCAACGTGAGGTGCCCTTGTGATGATGGAAATGTCCTGTGTCCTGACTGTACCAATGTCAAGTCCTGGCTGTGTACGGTTTTGCAAGATGTTACCATTGGGAAAATGGTAAAGGGTACACAGGATTGCTCCGTATTATTTCTCACAGCAGCAAATGAATCTACAATGACATCAAAATAAAAAGTTTAATTAATTGGAAAAAGAAAACATTCTTAGCTTGAGGGCAGTGGGCCAGATTTGAACCTCTGGGCAAGGATAACTGGCTCCTTTCCTAAACTTTTGTTGGTTATACTGTTACAAATATCTTCTCCCAGTTTTTGGCTTGAATTTATCTCCTTTTATACTGTCTTTTTGAAGAAGAGAAGTTCTTCATTTTAATTCACCCATCTTTTCTTTTTTCGGTTAACATTTTATGCCCTAACAAACCTTATTCTGAAGTCATAAAGATATTCTTCTTTATATTTTTCTAAAAGATTTTTAAGATTTGCCTTTCACATTTAAGTCTATAATCCAGCTAGAATTTACGTTTTTTTCCACCTGGTTTTTAAAAACTAATTCTAATTACACTCATTCCATATTCACCAATCATGCAACCCCTCTTAGAATTTACTCTTGTGTGAAGTATGGTAGGGATATAATTTCATTTATTTCTACATGGATAAGCAATTGTGCAAGTTTGTTTTAGTTTGCCAAAGGGTTGCCGATGCAAAGTACCAGAAATGGGTTGGTTTTTATAAAGGGGGTTTATTTGCAGTAAAAACTTACAGTTCCAAGGCCTTGAAAAGTCCAAATCGAGGCACTATAAGAGGTGTCTTCTCACCAAAGACAGATGCCATGTGTTGAAGCAAGATTGCCGCCCATCTCTGCTGAGTTTTGAGCTGAGCTGAGGGCAACCAGACACAGTGCTTGTCTCTTTCTAGGCCTCCTCTATCAGTCTCAGCTGCTCCACATTCTTTCCAAGTTCAGCGGCAAGCTATTAGACATACGGCTTGCCTCTCCCTGGGCCTCAGCTCTCTGAGACTCTCAGGGGCTTCTCTTCTCCTGAGCTGCTCTGTGGGCCCAGCCTCTCAGGGCTTTGTGCTTACGTGATGAGAAGGTGTCAGGGTAAAAAATGGCAGCTTTCTTTTCCTGCATGTGTGTGTATCTCTCTCTGTCTCTGTTTTATCAGACCCAGCAAGAGGGCAGAGACTCAACCTGAGTCACACCTCACTGACATAGTCCAAATGAAAGCCCTAAAGTGATCTTATCAAGTAATCTAATCAAAGGACCCTCAACCAAATTTAATGCCATCAAATGGTACCATACCCACAGGAATAGATTAGTATAAAAACACAATCTTTCTCTTTTGAGGATTCACACAATTATTTCAAATTGCCACATCCAATTTACTTAAACTAACTCCCATAGCATATACATATGCTGTTCTTATACTCCTCGGGCCCCCTCCCCACCTTTTTGTTGTAATTACAAATTATATCTTTACATACTGCATGGATTTATCATTACTTTTTATGCTTTTCCTTTTTAGAACCTGTAAGAAGTAAAAAGTGGAGTTATATACCAAAATATACCACAGTACTGGCATTTATAAGTATTCCTATGGTTACCTTTACTGGAGTTATTTCTTTATCCTGTTTGATCTATTGACTAGTGTCCATTCCTTTCAATCTGAAGAACTCCCTTTAGCACTGCTTACAGGACAGGTCTAGTGGTGACGAACCCTCTCAGCTTTTGTTTATCTGGGAATGTCTTAATCTTTCCCTCATTTTTGAAAGAAAGTCTTATCAGATATAAAATTCTTGATTGGCAACTGTTTTCTTTCAGCACTTTAAATATTTCATCCCACTGTCTTCTTGCCTCCATGGTTTCTGATGAGAAATAAGCACTTAAACTAAGACTCTCTTGCACATAACTCATGGCTTTTCTCTTACAGTTTCAGCACTTTCTCCTTGTTCTTGGCATTGGAAAGTTTGGTTACTGTGTGTCTGGGCATGGTTCTCTTGGAGTTTACCCTGTTTGGGGTTTGTTGGGCTTCTTGAATGTACAGTCATGTCTTTTGTTAACTTTTATAAGTTTTCTGCCATTATTTCATTATTATTGAATGTTCCTTATGCCCCTTTCTCTTTCTTCTCCTTCTGGGACTTACATAATATTTAGATTGGTACATTTGAGAGTGTCCCACAGGTCTCTTAGGCTCTACTTTTCCTAATTCTTTTTTTTCCTGCTCCTCAGCCTGAATCATTTTAATTGTTTTGTCTTCTACACCATTGATTCTTTGTTCTGCCAGCTTCACTCTCTGTTGAAACCCTCCAGGAATTTTTTCATTTCAGTTATTGTGGTTTTCAAGTTCCTTTTGAGAATCTCAAAGATTCTCATATTATTCATACATCACTTTCCTGATATCCATTAATTTTTTTTCTGTGTTTTCCTTTATCTCCTTGAGCATATTTGGGATCTTTTTTTAAAAAGTCTTTGAGGGAGCGGATGTGGCTCAAGCGCTTGAGCTCCCACCTCCCACATGGGAGGTTCCAGGTGGCCCCCTGAAAAAAAACAAAAAATAACAACAAGCAAAACAAATGAAAAAACCAACTCAGGGAAGTCAATGTGGCTCAGTGGTCAAGCACCAGCTTCCCACATGCGAGATCCCGGGTTCAATCCCCAGCCCCTGGTACCTCAAAACAAAACAAAACAAAACAAAAGTCTTTGACTGGCATGTCCAAAGTCTAGTCCTCTTCTCTGATGGTTTCTGGATTTTTATCTTGTTCCTTTGGATGTGACATCATTTCCCATTTGTCTTGTAATCTTTGTTGCAGACTGTAAAACTGTGACTTTTATTTTATTTTTAAGTCGGGGGGAAGTGTGAACGCCAACCCCCCACCAACACAAATTATGCAGTCGAGTTTCCCGCATTTGGGGAAACCGCAGGGGTCAGCAGATCCCCAGTGCAATGGACCAGCCTTGCCCTGGGAAAACCACCTTCGTGATCATGGCGTCAAACCTGCCAGGTAAGTATAAAACTGTGAATTTTAATATTTTAAAATGGTAACTCTGGGATTTAGACCCAGGGCTGTGTGTTCCTTAAGTCTGTATTCAGCTAGTGATATCACAGAGATTTCCTTGAGTTCCAGGAGCTAACAAAAACTAGCCAAAGCAAAAAGCACCTTTCAGTCTTTGCAAGTTAGCTCTGCTTCTGTTTGTGGTTGTCTTCAGAGTCTAGCCTTCCTATCAAGATCTGCCCAAGACAAATGTGAAATTCAAGGTTCTCTCTGTCTTATCTGAGCTTGCCTGGGAGCCTAATTCTTTTCCTGAGCTTGTGCTTGCCAGTGGCCTCAGGAATTCCCCCATTTACAGTATATAGGAGTCCCAATGTCCCAGCTACTCCCTTTGAAATAGACTTTCACCCTCTCCTGGGCATGCTATTGTATGACTACATGCAGGTATTCCTTTTCCCCAGGCCGCTTCAACTTAATTGTTTCTTACACTCCTTTAGCTATCTGCAAGTGCTTCTCTGCCTTCAGAGCAAATTTGGGGAGGATGAGCCCAAGACAAGTTCCTGGTTCAGTCTTCCAGGCTTCCATCCGATAGACTGGCACTGACATACAGGCATCCCATCATGCACACAGGGGTTACTCTGCTCCCTCTGGAGCAGGACCAGGGACCCACAATGGGAGTATGGCTTGCCCCACACTGTGCCAGGGAAGGGGTGGGAAGATGGTTAGCAAGGTCACCATGAGCTTCACCTACCATTTTTCAGGCTGCTTTTTCTTGATTTGGTACTTGTGTAGATACTGCAACTCTTTAACTGTTTTCCAGAGTTTTGAGGAAGATGGTTCTGTCTGCTTTTTTGCTAGTTGTTCAAAGATTCGGGGGTGGGGGAACAGCACCCTGTAGTGGTTTTTTTTTTTTTTCTCTCTTTTGTTTCTTTCTTCTTCTTTTTTTTTAATTCCCCGAAGGGGTGTACCGTTCCTGGAGGTAGTGCAATACCAGGCCGATGAGTGGAGTGGATGGAGCAAGCTCCTATTCTATCTCTCAGCTCCAAAAATCCATTTAATATATTGTCCAAAGATAGAGGACATATCAGATAGTAAACTGACAAGAAAAGATACTACACTTGATCTTACCCAAAAGAACCATCCTGCAGTGTCTTAGGCTACCAAGTTGGTTGGCATGTTGGTGATAAATCTCTTATGACATTTTAATCTCTGGCAGATCTATAGCTATGACTGCTTTTTTATGGCTAAAATCAATTTAGGCCTTTTTTGTTGAGTTTCTTGATTAATCATGCCAGATTTTTTCTATTTTATTGGGCTCTTTTAAAAATTTTTTTTTATTTTACCAGGAGGTCCCGGGGATCGAACCCAGGTCCCTCCATATGGCAGACAGATGCCCAACCATTTGAGCCACATCTGCCCCCCTGGGCTCTTTTAAAAAATCAAGTTTTATCGTTCCTTCTATTAGAGCTTTGTTTTTAAGACTTCATTAAAATGTCTGCTCTGTATTTGGATTTATTTTTGTTTCTTATCTGCTTCTTTGATTAACTCATAGCTCATTAACTTTTAACCTTTCTTCTTTGCTTATTTAAGCATTTAATAGTATATATTTCCCTCTAAGTATTGCTTTCATGGTGTCCCATAAATTTTGATGAGTAGTATCTTCCTAATTTTTCAGTTCTAAGCATTTCTTAATTTCTGTTATGATTTCTTCTTTGAACCATGTGTTATTTACTTAGGAATGTGGTTTTAAATTTCCAAAAGTATGGGGATTTTTTTGTTCATCTTGTTGCTACTTATTTCTAATTTTAAAGCATTGAGAATGTTCCTGGAAAACCTCATCCCTTCCAAGATGAAAAAAGGCTAAACCCATGACATTCTTCCAGTTTCTGGTTCTGGCATGACAGAACTTACCCTCCCACTACAAACAATTATGAAACTGGACAAAATATAGGAACTGTTTTTGGCAAAAGACTAATGGTAGTGAATGGCAGGGAGAAATTTGCCTGAGAAAAGGCAAATACATAAGGTGAGTTCCACATTCACTCTGGATTTTTGCCTGGAGGCATTTCCAAACCACAGCAAATGGAAGTAGGGCCTAAGTAGAAAGTAGCAGTCTCACTGGGCAGAATAAACACAGATGAGAGTTTAGGAATGCTACGGTGACAGAAATTTGTGGGACAGGGTACCAGAGAGGAAGGAACTACAGAGAAAGATTCTCAGAAATATAGGGCTACCCCCAGATCTTGGATGCATCCTAAGGTACCCAGGTGCAGGGAAAGTTCTGCAAGGCCTTGAAGAGTGCAGATGCTGGACTGGGGGATGAAACGTACACAGATACCAGAGATCTCTCAGAACCTGGGAGACCACTGAGTTCCAATCCAGTCAGAGTAGAAAGAACTTGGTAAACATCCCAAGCGTTCACCTGAGACTCCTGAAAGGCCAAGCCTTAAGCATTCTTCCCAAGAAGCAAATCTATCCTAATAAAGTCTAAGAAAACCAACCCTTAAAAGGATCAAAAGATCTTCCAGTAATCGAATTTTTGGTAGAAAAAAATTCAACATATTTAAAGGACAGTAACATAATATAGAGTCTCCATAATATAAAATCCACAATGTCCAACATACAATAAAAATTACTAGATTCGTAAAGAAGGCCAAAAATTACCTATAAACAAGAGGTTAAATGTCAATAGAAGCAGATCCACAAATGACCAAGACATTGAAATTAGCAGGGAATTATCTTCTAATAACTATCATAAATATGTTAAAGAATTAGAAGTTAGATGAAGTGGGTGAAAAAAAGAGGATTTCAGCAAAGAAATGGAAAAAAAAGAGAACCAAATAGAAATTGAGAAACATAATACCTAAAATGTAAAATTCATTAGATGGGTTTAACAACAGACTAGACATAGCAGCAGAAAAGATTAGAGAATTTCAAGACAGTTCAATAAAAATTACCCAAATGGAAGCCCAGAGAGAAAAAAGAAAAAAAAAACAAAAAACAAACAAACAAAAAACAGAAGAGTGCCAGAGGCCTGTGGGACAACATCAAATAATTCAACGTATGTGTATCTAGAGTCCCAGAAGGAGAAAAGAAAGAATGGGGAAGAATAAATATTTGAAGAAATAATGAATAAGAATTTTACAAAAATTGAAGGAAGGTATCAACTCACAGATCTAAAACACTCAATGGACTTCAAACAGGAGTACAAGAAAACCACAACTAGGCTCATCAGAGTCAAACTGCTGAAAACCAAAAATAAAGATACTATCTCAAAAGAAATAAGAAAAAAAGAAATATTACATTAAAAGGGAATGTTGGGATTCTGATCCCCAGAAAAGGCATGTTCAGGTCCCAAACCCTGGTCCTGTGGGTGTGAAGCCATTAGAAAACCAGACCTTTGAAAATGTTATTAGTTAAGGTGTCCCCACACTGAATGAGGGTGGGCCTTAATCCAGTACAGCTGAAGCAAATGAAATTGGACATGGAAGGAGAAGCCATGGGGAGCAGGCAGAAGTTGGAAATCAGTGGAATTCAGAAGAGAAAGGAGAAGATTGCCGCCATGTGCACTGCCATGTGAAAGAAAAACCAAGGACCAAGTATCATGAGCAGCCAGCCCCAGTACGCCACAGTCTTCAGGTAGAAATCACCGCCTCTCCGATGCCTTGATTTTGGAATTCTCCTGGCCTCAACACCATGAGCCAATAAGTTCCTACTGTTTACACTAACCTATTGTATGATATTTGTTTTAGCAGTCAGGAAGCTAAAACAGGGAGCAATAGTAAGAATGATTGTTGCTTCTTATCTAAAATAATAGAAACAAGAAGACAACTGAATGGCATCTTGAAAATGGTGAAAGAAAAAAAAAAATGTCAAGTTAAAATTTATATCCAGTGAAACCTTCAAAAATGATGGAAAAATGAGACATTTTTGGTCAAACCAAAGGTGACAGAATTTACTGTCAGCAGATCTGCACTAAGAGGAATATTAAAGGAAATTCTTGGGACTGAAGGGAAATGATCCCAAGTTAACTAAAAGGAAGAAAGAGTACCGGAAAGTATAAATATGTGGGTAAATATAAAAGACGTCTTAGAAAATCTTTAAAAGATAACTATCTATTCAAAGCAATCTATCTAATAACAGTGCATCGTGGGGTTTATAACACATGTGGAACTAAAATTTATGTCAACGGTGGCACAAGGAATGTGGGACGGTGAGTGGAATGATACTGTTATAAGGCTCTAACGTTGTCCATGATGCAGTACAGCATTAATTCTGTGTTGATGGTAATAAGGCAAGGATGCATACTGTAATTGAGCCACCACCTAAAAAAAATAAGAGGCCAATTGTGGAGGTTAAATGAAATGCTTAAAAAACTGATTAATCCAAAAGAAAGCAGGAAACAAGGAACAACGATACAAAGAACAGATGAGATCAACAGAAAACAATTAGCAAGATGGTAGACATAAATGCAATGGTATCAGTAATGATATTTAACGTAGAAGGGCTAAGCCTCAGATTAAAAGACAGAGATACTCAGGCTAGATTTTTTAAATATCCAACTAAATGCTATTTGCAAGACATGCACTTAGATTTAAAGACACAGAAAGTAAAAGGATGGAAAAAGATACACTGTGCAAAACACTAACCATAAAAAAGCTGGTAATGGTTGTGGTATCTCAGGAGCCCCTGAGTTTTCTGAACATTAAATACCACCAAATATGAGCTCTCAATCAGAGATCAAGATGAGAGTCACAGGAACACCAAGCAAAGAGATTTATACCCCCAAGGACTGCAGAAATTGCAATTACAAGATCCAGAGTATAACATACCTATACATATGCTTAAAGAAATTAAATATAAAATCACAAAATGAGCAGGCAACAGAAAACTTTTTAAAAATGGCCAGGCTGATTTGAAAAATAAGTAAATACTTTTAGAAATGAGAGTTTGTTAGAAATTTTTAAAAATGTAGTGAATGGGTTAAACTGCAAATTAGAAGCACATGAAAAGAGTTTTAGTGAACTGGAAAGAGTTGCTCAGAATGTAGCAGAGAGAACAAATTTTTTTTTTTATGTGGAAGAAAGGACAATAAAAATACTGCAGGAGGGCACAACAGAGTATCTACTCTTCCAGGAGTGGAAACAAATTTGCTTTTTCACTTACGGTTATGTTTCTAAGATCCATCAATGTTGATTCACATAGCAACAGATCATTTATTTTCACTGCTGTATTGTATTCCACTGAATAAATATAACACAATGTACGCATTCTCCTGTTGAATATTTTTTGGGTTGTTTCTTTTTTTGCTTTAAGGAACATTGCTTTGAAATTCCTGCACACATCTCCTGGTGCACACATCCAAGAGTTTCTCTAGGCTACAGACCTATAAAGGAATGGCCTTATCTTAGGGTATACATACCCACAACTTTTCAAAATAATGACAAATTATTTTCAGAATGATTGTACCAATTTTACACTGGCACCAGCTGTGTATAAGAGTTCATGTTGCTACCTATGCTTACAAAACTTGATGCCCTTTCTTATTTTTTTATAGCTGTCATTTTTTTGTTTTCTTTTTGGGAAATGCCATTAATTTTATCTTCCAATCCTTAAACTTTAAATATCTGTTTTCATACTTCTAATTCCCAAGACCTTTTGAGAATGCTTCCAAATCTCAATGTCCTTGTTTTTTCAAACTTTTTATATCAAAATAATTTCAACCTTAGAGAACCTTGACCTCTACGAAGATAAGAGAAGCAGAAAATGTGGGTACAGATAGCAGCAGGCTGACAGGTTTGAGGGTGGGGAAAGGAGGAAGCTCTCATCTTAAGGCTTCCATTTTCCCAATGAAGCATAAAGCAAGATCATAAGCTGAGAGGAAGCTGGATGCTTCAGGAGAGGAGACGATGTGAAGCAGTCATTTGGAAGAGTGGGAAAGCCTGTGAGACCAGTTAGTGGGGCTGTGAGAATTTCTTCAGAGGCAGGTTGCATTTTGATAAGGATTGGGAATTTGCAAGACACGATGTAGTGAGAGGGGCAAGGGGATCCAGGATGTTTGGACTAAGGAAGTAATAGACTATGGCATCTAAGCTGACTGGGGAGGAAAGTGAGGGAATGAAGAGTGTCAAATGGTGAGAAAATGGTGAGGCCAGTGGATTTGGGTTCTCAGCGTGTCCCAATGTGTCCAATTGTTGCACTGGGGGCTTTAGAGCC
>JAQZBX010096165.1:0-11835 GCA_029593785.1 Cabassous unicinctus
TGCTGTGTCCATTCGCTGCGTGTCTTCTCTGTGTCTGCTTATCTCCCCCTTGCTGTGAGGTCTTGCCGCATCAGCCCATGGCGCTGCGCGAGTCGGCCTGCCCTCACAAGGAGGCCCCGGGAAGCAAACCCGGGGCCTCTCATATGATAAACGGGTGCTCTATCCATTGCGCCACACCCGTTTCCTGTCGTGAGGTTGCTGCATCAGCCCACCGCACCGCTCAGGCCAGCATGCCCTCACAAGGAGGCCTCAGGACGCGAACCCGGGCCTCCCATATGGTAAACGGGGGCTCTATCCACTGAGCCACACCCGCTTCCCGAGCCTTTGCTCTTGAAATTGAAACTTAGCCTAGTGTTGTAGGGTCCCTAAGAGTTACCTAGTGGGAGCCTCCTTGTTGCTCAAATGTGGCCTCTCTCTAAGGCAAACTGAGCATATAAACGCAATAACTTCC
This sequence comes from Cabassous unicinctus, assembly GCA_029593785.1. Classification (NCBI taxonomy): domain Eukaryota; kingdom Metazoa; phylum Chordata; class Mammalia; order Cingulata; family Chlamyphoridae; genus Cabassous; species Cabassous unicinctus. Next base: position 452 of record JAQZBX010096165.1, read on the forward strand.
CCCCAGCATGGGACATGACTCCTGGGGATAAGCCTCCCTGGCACCAAGTGATTGCTACCAAGTGCCAACAAGCAATGCAACTGGAAAAAAAAAATGTCTTGACCTAAAGAGGGAAAAGATAAAGACAAATGAGTTTATATGGCTAAAAGACTTCAAAGGGAGCCAAGAGGTCATTCCAGAGGTAATGCTTATGCACGTCTCAGCAGGATCTCATTGGCAGCCAAAGTAGATACTACCCCAAACAGCGGAGCTCCTGAGGGCTCTGGAGACATCCAGACACTATAGTCAAGGCAGATAGCTCAAGAATTTGGTCCTTTGCTGGTGGTCCCTACTTTGGAATTTATGCTCCCGAGCATGACAGAGTTGGACTCAGTTGTGTTTTTCCTACACATGGCTCTTCTGCCCTTCTATTTGAACTCATAATCTGTACTAAAGTTGGTAGGTGTATGTCCAAGAGACTTAAATCTTTGGGCTGTCCATGTGCCAGCTGGGCCCTGAATATCAACAGAGCTACAACACCTACTCTCCAGTTCATTGGACTCACCCAGGACTCCTAAGAAGGAGGAGATGATGGATAACCAACATACCAAGGAACCGAGAGTGTCAACTGTAAGCAAGAAAGTCCCGTCAATTGGCCCCATGGGATCACAGCCCCCTCTCAATTAGAGGTGGAGTGGACATCACCATCCCAGAATCCTCAGGATTGGGGAATGAACTGTGGGCTAAAGTAGACTTACTGGTATTCCACTATAGACTTATTGTGATTTTAGCAATGGAAGAAATATCATTGATGTGGAGGCAGTGGCGACTGGAGGTTCTGAGGGTAGGGAGAGGGAAAAGCAAGTGTAATACAAGGGCATTTTCAGGACTTGGGAATCGTCCTGAATGACATTACAATGACAGATACAGGCCATTATATATCTTGCCATAACCTACAGAATTTTGTGGGAGAGAGTGTAAACTACAATGTAAACTATAATTCATGCTTAGTGGCAATGCTCCAAAATGTTTATCAATTGCAATGAATGTACCACACTGATGGGGGGTATTGCTAATATGGGAAAATGTTGGAGGTGTGGGGAGTGGGACACATGAGAATCCCCTATATTTTTCTGTAACATTCAAATAATCGAAGTATCTTTTAAAAAATAAAAAAATGAAAAGACAAAAAAAAAAAAAAGAAAGAAAAAAAATGCCGTCTTCGGGGTGTTTTACTTTCTCTTAGGATGTAGAAAACTGTACAAGACCATGGTTCCTGCCTCACAATAACAAAAAGCTGGATAATCTACCAAACAGTAACTTTTCCTGAGCCCATAAGAGATCTGGGGCAACAAAGCAACCAAATAACCTGATTTCCAGACTGAAGAGGCTTTCCAAGGGGAGCCTGGACCCACCTGCTGCTGCCCCTTTTGCAGAGCATGAGGAAGAGGTGGCTACTAGACAAGCAGGAAGAAGGCAAGGAAAATTCTAGCACGTTTTGAAAGGCCATATGTGGACGAGCATGTCCCTTTGGAATAGCTGAGAGCCCCGGTGTAAAGAAGTCCTCACTCAATCACAGGTATTTTCCATGGGCTTCTATCAGGTGCTCACAAGAAAGACTAGGGAAGGTCGGAACGTTGTGGGGAGGCCCCCTCTCTGGCAGGCTTCAGAAGGTGATCAGCTGCCCCTGGGGCCTGGCATGAAACCCACCCACTTCCTTCTTCTCCTGCCAAGCAGAAGCTTTAAGCCATTCAGGGAGGACCGGGGCAAGGATCCTCCCCTTATGGAGGGGTAAAATCAAAACCGGCTGCCTCTGGGGAGGGATAGCGATTTCTCCTGCACCCAGGACATAAGCGACCATCCATGGCTTCTCATGGGGAGGTAGAAACAAAATTTCCCTGAGACCAGGATCCTACACCTACACAACACAGAAGTCTGCTAGTGCAAGGGAGGGCCAGCACACTCTCCTGGGCAAGACCTGCCCAGAATCAAGGCACATTGGTTGCCATGGGGAGGAGAGGTAAGGATGGACAGAAAGCCCCACCCACGGCCCAGGTGCAGGGTCTAAGTGTGTCCCCCCAAATATATGTTCAAGTCTTACTCCCTGATCCAGCAATGTGACCCTATTTGGAAATGGCATCTTTGAAGATGTTATTAGTTAAGATGAGGCCAAACGGGATTAGGTGTCCTTACAAAAAGAGGGAATTTGGACACAGATAGAGAAAGAAGACGGCCATGTGGCAGAGGCAGAGACTGAGGGATGCCACCACAAGCCGAGGGACACCAGGGATTGCCGGCCACCCACCAGAAGTCAGGGGAAAGGCACGGAATGATTCTCCCCTTTAAGAGAAAGCATGGCCCTGCCCACACCTTGGTTTTGAACTTCTAGCCTCCAGTTCTGTGGGACAATACATCTCTGTTGTTTTGAGCCACCCAGTTTGTGGTACTTTGTTATGGCAAACTTAAGAAAATAAGGTCTGCAGCAGGAGAACAGAGAACCTTCCTGACCCCCACCCCAATCCTAACACCACGTTACAAGAAACAGTAGTCTACTGCTGGGGGAGGGGAAAGGGCATGGAGAGGCACCCCGCCCCTGCCGTGGCACAGGCTTCAGGGATTGCTCAAGGTTGAAGGTGGGGCAGGAACACAGAGAAACCCTCCAGCATCCTAGACCCCACTCAGAGCATAAGGTGGCAGCAGCCCAGAGCTGGAAGAATTGAAGTCTGCAGTGCACTGAAAAGTATCAAAGCAACAGAAAACCCGAACCCAGCTCCACTCCTGACCTGACACTTAACCCACCTCAGCTCACTGCCAGACAGGAGAGGTGTGCATGTTCCCTGGCCCAAGTACTATTTACTTCTGTCTCTACTGTTCTTCTGCCTGTGATGTCCAGCGTGCAAAAAATATTAGGAGATACACCTAAAGGCAACAAAATGTTATCTTCATATTTAAAAGGTGTTTCAACTTCAGAATTTATTCTCAGGAAACTGAGATTGATTGATTTGTATTTTTAGCTTCTTTAAAATGCAGTTAATTAAAAATCAACAAGGACTTTGTATTTTCTGTGTGAAATACACTTTGTTTTGTGATTTTATGCTTTCAATTACTACTTAGTAAATTGAGGCAAAGATGCAGAGTTTTGAACTTTAGTTGTGAGAGAATTGATTATGCTTTCAAATTCAAGAATTCTAGCATGGATCTGTCAAAGTAATCTTTGTTTCCAATTTTTACTTTATTCAAAAAATAATTAACATCTTTCCAGAATTCAGGCAGCTTAAAATAAAATACAATTAAGCCATAAGTTTAGTAGACCAAAATAAGAAACGAGAATTACCTAGATATGAGGATTTGTGTAGTTACTGTGATTTAAAATGGAATTTGGTTCTGAGCTTTTTGGAAGCCAGGGCAAAAACCTGAGCTTAGTGTGTTAAATAATTTTGAGTGTAGGACGCTTATAAATTCCTTAAAAGATACATTTTCTTGGTGCCAAATTCTGAAGGGATCACACTAGACTTTATGCAATGGGCTCTGGTGGATAAAATAGTGTTCATTTGTTCATTCATTCATTCATTCATTCATTCCATGAACATTTATTGAGCACCTACCATGGGTTAGGTCTGTGTAAGATGCTGGGAATGAAAAAACATAATTTCTCCTTCCAAGACATTTTCTATCTAGTTGTTAAGAGAATGAACATGTTTTGGCTCCTTTATGAGTAAGAATGACCTTCTGTTACAACTGTTGAGAAACCTGACCAGAGTTCTTGCTGGAACAGAAACCCAAAGCATCCAAACACAGAGGTGGCCTACTGGGGGCGTCTGCAGGCAGTCTTGAGTTTTTCCTCAAGATCAAGCCTCAACTACAACCAAATATCTAGACAAATATTCATTTGAGGTTGTGGAATTCCTGTCATGGTACCGGACAAAGATAGACTTGACCTAGAAAATTGTCAGTGTACATGTCCCCAAGCATTTGTGTAGTAAAAAAAGCACACAACAATCCCCTGAGGAATAGCTGATTCTGCACTCCTAGGTTGTCTGCGAGGATGACTTGGCTGTGAAGGTTTCTACATTAAATCATGTCAGTGATGAGAACTAGGAAGGCAGCCCTTGAGAGGATCATACCTGTGGTCAAAGGATTTGGCAGTACCTAATGGAGAAAGACCTTCCAAAGGCAACCACCTGAAAGTTCATGTTTAGGTTAGAATGAAATTCAAAAATCTGGATTTTGTTAAGAATGAAATAGAACTAAGATGCTACAGGGTGCCCTCCTACAATTACCTTTTGGCTTCTTGCAGAAAAGTGAATTAGTGCTTTGGAGACATTAGACCTCTAACTCTTTATCTCTGTATCTAGCTCCTTCAACACTTCAGAAAGCCATAGATAGAGAAACAGCTGCTGCGGAGGAGCTTTTTGGGTCACTACATGGGATTTTATACCACCGGAAGTAGGAATGCTCTCCCTCCCACAATTCCATTTGCCAAGCCATATTGGAATGGTGAAGAATCGTTAGGATTCACTATTCAAGGGAGAAAAAGATTTACAACTGAGCATTTATCCCTGGATAATTTCTCTCTGGCTGGAACTATTCTGAATCAGGAATAGACTTCAGAGGGTGGTGTCTTAAGAAGTGAACAACTTGTTGTCACTATTATGTGGTAAGGACTTTGTGAGCAATCAAGAAAAAAGCACCATAAATGTGTGTGAGCACATGGTTGTCATTCCCCAACATGTGAACTTGCTACTCATTTTACTAATTTTTTCATAGTGCCTCAAATTATCCAAGCACTTCCTTCTTATTGAACTTTTAAACAACTCTTTGCAAAATCAAAGCCTTTTGTCACTTTAAGGAGTAAAAGTTTCCATGGGGTGGGAAATAGTACGAAATTTAATGTGGAAGCAAATGACTATCTCCAGAGCTTCTGGCCTGTTTTCTGGGGTAAATTTATAAGCTATCTAGTCATCAATAACTCATTTTGCTTATTTTCAGTTCAAAGAAAATTTCATGAGCTTATATTTATGTAAATTTTTTGCCAGTGAACTCGTATAATAGTTAATTTTTGCCTCCTGGAGCATGAGCTGATTTCAATTCAGTAATGGGAAACATGCACCCAGATGTTCACTGCTCAGAAAATGAAGCAGAAATGTCCACAAAGATTTTGCAATATTAGCTTTCCAAAACTTGTGTATAATTTAACTAAGTTAGACTCAAGCCAATGTTTTATAAACTTGGCTTTAGATATTATAGAAAGTATCAGTAGTTATAATTTTGAAATTCCTCAAGATCAACCTCTTATAGAATTTCTAAAGCTATATTATCTGTGGCCAGTGCAGGATGAGCAAATAGACAGAACAAGCCCATGTTAGGTGTGTTCAGAAAGAAAGAGAAATATAAGCTTCCAGTAACTTTGAATTTTTCTTTCAGAATTAGCAAGAAAGAGGCAATTTAAATTCCAACATACATTTATGTTTTGAGATTATACAGTTTAGAGTTGCTGTTGTTTTTGATCACATAATCTTTTTAAATATGATTAGGAATAATTTCAGATTTACAGAAAAGTTGAAAAATTAGTACATAGAGTTCCTGTATACCCCTCACCTATTTTACCCTAATACTGTCATCTTATAATACCATGATACATATATCAAATTAAGAAACCAATATCAATACATTGCTTTGAACTAAAATCCAGGCTTAATTCAAATTTCACCAATTTTGCCATTAATGTCCTCTTTCTGTTCCAAGATCCCATGTAGGGTACCATATTACATGTCATTGTCAAATTTCCTTAGGGCCCCATGGTTTATGACCGTTTTTCAGTCTTTCCTTGTTTTTCATGACTTTGATAATTTTGAGGTGTACTGGCCAAGTATTTTAGTGAATGCCCTTTAATTTGGGTTTGTCTGATGTTTTCCTCATAATTAGACTGGCTTTCTGGAAAGAACACACAGAGGAGAAGTGCCCTTCTCATATATCATATCAGATATCCACATAACATCACTGGTGATATTAAACTTCATCACTTGGAGCAGGTGTGTTTGACAGGTTTCTCCACTGTAAAGTTACCAGTTTTCTCTTTCCATTCTCTATTCTTTGGAAGTGAGTCACTAAATCTAGCCCACCCTCAAGAGAAGAGGACTAAGCTCTACTTCCCAGAGAGGGGAGTATCTATATATATTATTTGGAATTCTTCTGTAAGAAAGAATTTTTCTCTTCTCCCTTATTTATTTACCTACTTTATGTATTTAATCAATATATATTTATATTATTATGGTCTCAAGTATATTTATTTGTGCTTTGGGTTATAGTCCAGTATCACTTATTTATTTTGTTGCTCAAATTGCTCCAGCTTTGTTTGTTGGAAGCTCTTTCAGATGAGTTCCTGTGTTCTTTTTGACATGCCCCATTCTTTTATTTTTTGAGAACTTCCTTACTTTCTGGCCCTACATTCTGCTCCAGGTATATCTCGAATATCCCCTCAAATCAGCCATGTCCCCAAGAAGCCCTAGTTTCTCTTACTGGAGAATGGTATTTAGAAAACAAGATCTGGGTATTGGATGTGCTCATTACTACTAGGTGCCATTACTTCTAGACTTTCTTAACAGATAGCCATATTCTTTTGGGTGCGTAGAATTTTTAAAGGTTTCTAATTGACCCTAATTTAAATATAATATCAGTCACACAAGCACACATTTCTGGTGCCTATTTCTTGCCATCTCTTCCCCTTCCTTTCATCTGCTTTTCCTTGTTTTCTTCAGAATCTGTCTTCCCTTTCTTGAACTTTTATCCTTTTCTATCCTCTTCTTGCCTTCTATCCTTTTCTCAAAACCTTTCCTTACCTTTCACTTCCCTTTCTCTTTTTAAATTGGTGAGGATATGGCCCAGTCATTAGGAGGAAAATAATTAACTTAGATGGATTTATCCTTAGAGGCAAATGGCTAATGCTAGACTAATAAAAGTTTTCTCAGAATTTGATGTGAATCAAATCAATCATGGAGCTGTGGAAAACACAAATACCTGGACCAATCATCCAATCATTCCAGGCTGAGTTGGAATCTTGGGTGGAGTGGGAATCCTGGGTGGGGAGGTGTTCTGACATTCATACTTTTTATAACTTAAAGTGTTTTTGCCTTTGTGACTATTTTTAAACTAAGATCAGTTTAGAGATACAAAGAGTATTAGCCTGTGTGTATGTGTGGCAAATTTATTCATCCATTTCACTATTATACATATTCACACATATATGAATACATAATTCTTTAGTTTCTGAGAATTTAATTTCAAGTGTGCTTGAAGACAACCATTTGGGTTCAAATACAAGGTATGCTGGTTATTCTTTCTCCCTCCTCCTTGTTTTCCACTCTTCTCTACCTTTGCCTGATTCCTGGGAGAATGACTCCTTTCCACTTCATTTTCTAGCTCCTTGTCAGCTAGCGTCTAGGCATTGCAAAAGGTCAGAGAGCAGGAGGAAAGAGAATTTAGGGTATTTCTGTCCTTTGTCCTTCCTGCTTCAGCATCACAGTTTGGACAACAGCTGTGTCCTTCCAAGATTATAGCTGTTGGGCTCTGGGTAACACCGTTTCTTTGCTTCTTCCAAGCTAGAAGCCATAATGGCTTCTAATATTGCTAATCTTTGGGTGTCTACCACATTTGGTGGCTCTGTGAATGCTACCCACAGGTGTGTAAAGAGTCTCTTCTTTGAAATTGTGTAAAGTGGACTTCTCTTTCCTGCTGGGGTTCTGATTGACACACAAGGGTTAGAGTAGCATCTGCTCTTGGTGAAGACCTGGATGCCCTGTAGGATCAGAGAAAGAAGAGAGAGACTTACCTATTTCAAATAAGGATCCTAAGTGTTAAGATTTGTGAAACACCAAGAAGTACATGCTTTATTGAAGAACACTGTGATAGTTAGGCTAATGAGTCAACTCAGCCACATAATGGTGCCCAGTTGTTTGTTCAAGCAAGCACTGGGCTAATTGTAATACAATGGCCCTTCATGGACTTTAATCATCGGAGAGTTGATTGCATATATGACTGATTACATCTATTATCAACTAAGGGGATTGCCATCAGCAGTGAGTGACATATCATTCAATTAGTTGAAGGCCTTAAAAGGAGAAGTGATTTCAGCATTCAGAAAGAGATTCCCCATCTCTACTTCAGATAGCCAGCATCTCCTGGGAAATTCAATAAGGACCTTCATCTGAGTCCCTGGCTTGCAGCCTGCCCTATGGAATCTGGTCTTGTGCATCCCCATGGCCATGTGAGACAACTTTATAAAATATCATATGATTTACAGATAACTCCAGTTGGTTCTGTCTCCCTAGAGAGCCCTGAATAATACAAACACCTTGTGTGTGTGTGTGTGTGTGTGTGTGTGTGTGTGTGTGTGTGATTGGGGTGGGGTGTGCAGGATTATGGTTTATGGCTAATTTTATAGTTGCAGTTGACTCCATATCAGATTTAGAATTAAATCAACCAAGAATCAAATCTAACATTTTTAATGAGATTGTCTCTGGATAATCTGAGGCAGAGTTCTTGGTATTAGGAAACTTGCCTAGGACACTATTTCAAGAAGCTTTTTGGGAAAAAAAGTCTTGTGAATCTCAGCAATATTTTATTGAATAAGTCAATCCTGGCTCAGGTATGTTGGCTTTGAATTTTTTCAGGATGCTCCTCCACCATTTCCATGAATTGTTTGATTGTATTCTCTTTTTGATAACTCTGCTTGCCTGAGATAGGATGGAATTTTTGAAAAATCCATTTTACCAATTTTTCTGGCCAAGTATAATTCAATAAACCCAAACAGATGGGAGCAGAATCCACTGCAGTCACTCTAGGGCCAGATTTTTGTTTGTTCATTTGTTTCTTGTTTCTGCTGCCTTATAATAAGGCAGTTCATTTCTGATCTTTTATTTTGGATTCCAGTTCTTAGTGGTACTGACTTTTTCTTCTCAGCCACCCAAGTGATTGCATTTCCTGAATGATTCCTTTCAATGATTCATCTTTAGCCTCTGACTCCTCCAGATTGTTTCCTTACATGGGATAATTTGTTCACTGAATTTTCTTTCTCAAAACCTGGCACTTCTGGAGTTTAGATAATCTCCAATCTCTAATTATAAGTAAACTGGAGAATGATCAAACACAGCTGAAGTACCAATATCACCCCTTATTATTTGGGTGCAAATTGATTGTTTACCATGGATAGAAATAACCTAAAGCATGGTTTATCTTATGTGAAAAAGGTTGTGCTTAGACACTGAAATCATCAACTAACCAAAAATAACACATATTTGCCTAAAATAACTCGTTAAAGTGAACTCTCTGATTCAACATAAGCCACTCTATTTTTCACTCCTAACAACTTTTTTATCAGCTCTAGAAGTTAATAAATCCAGAAAATACCAAAGACTTTTTCCCCCCACTTGAAGCCCATTTGGAGAATTATTTTGTCAATAGAGCTCCAGTTTTCCATGGTTTTATGGTATGAGAAAATTCACTGATAACACCTTTGTTAGTCTGATTTTTTGTGCCTGTTTGTCTCAGTTTTTATTTTTGTCTAAGTTATATATGCCTATAGTTTAGGCCAATAAGCTGGTTATGAAAATTCAGCAGGCTCCAAACGCTTCTACCTTCTGAGACAACCACTTATACTTCTTTTAGCTTATAATTTTTGCTTTTACCTCCATTTCTCTATAGGACATGCTGATAAAGTTGAAAAGTGGTAGCACTTTTCAACTTTTTAGTTGTAGGTTATCTTCCCATTATAAAAGATGATTATTTAGCCATATTTCTATCCCCACTACCACTCATGCAGACTCTTCCCATCCCCCCAACTCCCAATATGGTTATTGTGATGATTAATTTCATGTGTCAACTTGGCTAGGATATGGTGTCCATTTGTTTGGTCAAGAAAGCACTGGCCTTATTGTTACTGTGAAGGTATTTTGTAGATGGATTCACATCATTAATCAGTTGGTTGAACTACAATCAACAAAAGAGATTGTCTTTAGCAATGAGAGGAGTCTCCTTACCAAATCGGTTAGTGGCCTTCAAGCAAGAACTGAGGATTTCAGCAGTTGGAGAGAAGAATTTCTATCTATTCTTCAGCCAGTCAGTTTCTAATGGGGAATTCAACATCACTTTCATTGGAGTTTCCAGCTTGTAGCCTGCCATACAGACCAATCCCCGTGGTCATGTGTGCCAATTCTCATAATAAATCTCTTAATATTTACACACATGCATATAGATATTCTATCCGCTCTGTTTCTCTGGAGAACCCTGACTAATACAGTTACATTGTAAACTAATTAGCTCAATATTCAGTACTTACCTTATTGTGGCTAAGTGTTATTCATAGCTGAGCTATATAGTAAATTATGACTACTTTTTCCTTTTATGCATGAAGTTTTGTTTTTCCTGGAATTAATTATCTTTTTTTTCTTGCTTTTCACTATTCTTCACAAATTGTCTAAGCCTTCTCTCAAGACTTTCTGATACATCAGGCATCCTATCAATTCCATCTTTTTTAGGAACTCTCTCCTAGAGCCTCCCAGTTTGCTTTCATCTGGACTTCTTGCTCTTTAAGACTGCTGCACTGCTGCCCTTCTGATCTCCCTTCACCATAACTTTGCCTCCTTCTGTGCTGATTTCATCTTTCCTTTATTCCACATTTCCCTCTGTCTTGGTTTACTCCTTTATTTTGGTAGAAGTAATTTTCTGGCAGCTTTTTGTGAAAGGGTATAAGGGACAATTTTGTATTTTTGAGATTGTGTATGTTTTAAAATTCCATCAATATATCCACAAGATTTAGAGTTGTATTTTGGGTGTAAATCTGAGACGGAAAACATTTTCCCTTAATTTCAAAGGCATTGATCCATTGCCTTCTGGCTTCCATTGTTGCTATTGAGATGTCTGAAGTTTTATGTTTTTATTTTCATCTTTGCAAATTTTTAGCACCTTTTTGTTCCCAGATTTTGAAAATTTATGATAATGAGCCTTCACGTGTTTGTGCTTCATTAAATACTTGGCTACTTAGTTGGCCCTTTTAATCCAGAAACTCATGATTCTCAGTTCTGAGACATTTTCTTGCATTATTCTTTTGATGAGTCCTCATTCCCATTTTCTTTGTTAACATTTTACAGAACTCCAACTTTCTACTTTTAAAGGAAAGGGAACAAAAACTTATTGGATGCCTTATTTAGTCTGGCTATTTAGTGATCCCCTAGAAAAGAAATGGTAGGGCAGAAAATGGCTTATGTCCAGTGAAAGTCAACATAAGAAAATTGGATCTAGGGAAAACAATGATAATTCTTCCAATTATTTTCTGTCCTTGCAAAAGAAAGTGATTGAATTAGAATAAAGTTGATGATGGGAAGCGGGTGTGGCTCAGTGGATAGAGCCCC
>JAQZBX010096166.1:0-11836 GCA_029593785.1 Cabassous unicinctus
GAGAAATATCTCATCTTATATCAAAGTTTATCTCCATGGTCACTATTGAAATTTTGGGTTAGATATTTCCTTTTCGTGATATATTTGGTCAGATATTTCTTTTAGGATGAGAATCTATCAGAACTGACAGATCCTTCGTCTGCCTTCTTTCTGCTGTATCATTACCTTCCCTACCATCTGCTTTATTCAGAGAACTTAAAATTCAAGCCATATGCTTCTATGTATTCTCCCTTGACTTCAGGAGGTTTCTGCTCTTTTTTTTAAGTCTATTCACAAAACCTTTCATTTCATATATTACATATGTTTTAATATATTTCATGAGACATTAGATTAAAGAAAATTTTAGAACATAAAATACACTTATACAAATTTGGCATACTGAGAACAATAATTACCAACTTATAATAGTGTAAATATATGTATTAGCTAAAAGGGTGCTGAAACAAAATCAGAAATCTGTTGCCTTTTTAAAGGGCATTTAAATGGGGTAATGGTTATAGTCACAAGGACCTAAAGAGTGCAACTCAAAGTACCAGAGGAGGTACTTTCTCACCCAGAGTCTGTTGCCACATGTTGCCACAAGTTGGCAGGTGATAACTGTGAGAGGACAACCTTCAGTCTTCCTCTTAAGACTCCATGGTCCCAGCCTCTTCTGATTGCAGCTGTGGTCTGGCTTGAGGCTCCTCACTCTCCCTGGGGCTCATTTCTTCCTGGGCTGAGATGCTTTCATCTCTCCACTAGGTCAGCTGTAGACTATCAGGTTCATCTCACTTCCCAGAGCTGCAGGATCTTTTCTGAAAAGCTTTGTCTCTTCCTCTGTGTTCTTCTTCTCTGTGCATTTACTTCTGTGTGAGTGTCCACCCAACAGGGGGGCAGGACTCAACATCCTGCTGTAGTAGCCGAATCAAACCCCAATCTTAATTTAATCAAGTAAAAATAAAACCGCTGGATGTAATACCATCAAATATGCCCAGAGGAACAGATCAGTTTACAAACATAATCCTATATATATTTTTGGAATTCATAAATAGTATCAAGCTGGCACACTATAGAACACAATTTTCCCCAAAATTGTCTGAGAATATTTTTAAAAATAATTATTGGGTGATAATTACTTTGGTTGTGAAATTCAAGTATTACTGGCCACACAGAAGGATCAAATTAAATGTCTAAAATTAAGAAATCATGAAATAATGTGATAAATAGCATTTTAAAATATGGAGGTCTGTATTGAATGCAAGAGCTGAAAGTTTAAAGAAGTTGCACCATGGAAGCCGAACTTGAAAAGTAACTGGGACAAGAGATTGTGATATTCTTTGTTTTAATTTTTTCTTAATCTTTATTTGTTTTCTAAAAGGACTTAATATCTAAACATCTTACTCTGAATAAAATTAAGCTTCTTTAAAAATAACAAGTGATCCCCCAGAAGTGTATGATATGAATTGTATTTTAAAATTTCTAAGTCAGCCCAAAACAAAGTTAATTGTAAGTTCCTGTAACAGTTTGGTATTATTTATGAATTCCACAAACAGATAATGGATTAAGTCTGTTCCTATGGGCATCTTAGATTATATTGGATTCAGAGGTTTCACTTTTGCATGATTAAATTATGATTTAGGCTTTGATTGGGACACATCAGGAGGACATTGAGTCCCTGCCACCTTGGTGGGTGGGGACTCACAGAAATAATGCACTGCAAAGAAGGGAAGTTGGAATTTAATGCTGGATTCTCAGTAAGTAAATACAGAGAAGCAGATACATGAGGGAAAGGAACATGCTCCATTAGACATGGCAGAAGCCCTGGGAAGACACAGGAGCTTTTCGACAGATCGTTTACAGTGTTGTGGAGAGAGCACAGCAGCTGAGCCAAAAGAGAAACGAGCCCCTGGAGGGAGATGGGACATATCCCAGCCAACAGCAGATATTGGAAGAAGCTGAGACCACCAGACTTCAGAGGAAGAGGGTGGCTGAACTCTTACAGACGTGGATGGCCATCTTGATCCAACACATGGCAACAGACATTGGTTAGGAAAGTACTTACACTTTATTGACTTGTAACAGTAAGCTTCCATCCCAAATAAATACCCTTTTATAAACAGCAAGAGATTTCTGGCATTTTGCATCACCACCTTTTGGCTGATTAATACAGAATTTGTTACCAAGGAGTGGTGAAGTTCTTTTGCAATTACCAAAAAGCTAGAATGCTTTTACAAGTGCACAAGGGGTATTTTTTGGAGGAATTTTGAGATGCTTAATGGAAAATGCTGACAATGCTTTGAAGAGATTGTTGATAGGAATATGGATGCTAAAGAGACTTTTTTATGAGGCCTTAGAAGGAAATGATGAAAGTATTATTTGAAACTCTAGGAAAGGCAATCCGTGCTTTAAAGTTGCATAGAACTTAGCAAGATTAACTTCTGGTGTTATATGGAAGGCAGAATTTGAAAAAGGTAAGCACAGACATTTAGCTGAAGAATTTTCCAAAGGAAACATGGGGTATGCAGCTTGGCCTTCTTTGCAGCTTATAGTAAAATGCTAGACAAGAGAGATAAGCTGAGGACTGAATTATTGGGTACAAAGAAACCAGAAACTGATTCTGGAAATTCTAAGCCTCTGGAATTCAAATCCACAGAAAATAGTGCCCCATATGAATACATAACTAAACTCAGAATTTGTAAATCATGATTGAAGACGCAGTGATCTACAAAAGACTTGTGGAAATTCTTGTGTCTGATGTCTTGGACCCTTGCTTCTTGCATGCTAAACCAACAAACATTTTGAGAGAGTTATATGAATAAAACCATTGTTAACTTGGACAAAAAAGGACATGTAGGGGGAGAATTGGAAGGGGAAAGAACTTTAAGTGGAAAACCATGGAAGCTGAGTTTTGGAATTAAGACACAGCCTTTGGCCAAGAGAGGTACCCCATCCACGTGTACAGACAGGGTGAGTTTATCCCGGCAGTTGAAGAAGATGGATGTTCCCGCCCAATGTTCAGGTTGAGTTTTGCCACCCCAGGGTACAGAGAGCATGGAGCCCATTCCCCAGGGATTCAGGAGGTTGAGGTCGATATCCCATTGGTCTGAGAGGGGCAGACCTGTCCCCCATGGATGCGGGAAGGCCAGGTTGCCTACTCGGTGTTCTGAGAGGGTTGGGCCTGTATACCAAAAGTTTGGGAGGATGTTGGCTTCACTTCACTGTACTAGGGGGGTTAGGACTCTAATCCAAAGATTGGATGAAGTGTGGTTGTCTCCCCAACACTTTTGTATGGTGAGGTCTGGAGCTTGATTGCCACCCAGATGATTGATGAGAGTGGAACCAAGAAAATGGCCATTGGGCAAGCCTGTGGAAAAGGTGGATCCCCATGTGGCACTGTAATCTTAAGAATGACTCTCAGACTTTGTCATCTAATGAAGTATGCCCTGCAGGTTTATGGAACTGTAGAGGACCCATGGCTCGTGTTACCCTCCCAATTTCTCATTATGTTCAAGGAAATGTTTATCTTTTGAATGCCCATTTGTGTATTGGAAGCAGATAAATTCTTTTGTACTCATCATTGCTGCTGAAATAAGGTTTTTGAATATTGAAATGTCTTTTTGGAATTCAGAGGGTGGAATGTAGCATTTTAGTATTATTTATGAATTCCAAAAATAGATATTGGATTTATTTGTAAACTGGTTTATTCCTCTGGGCATCCTAGATTATATTAGATTCAGAGGTTTCACTTTTCCTTGATTAAATAATGATTAAGGCTTTGACTGGGTGACATCAGGAGGATGTTAAGTCCCTGTGCCCTTGGTAGGTAGGAACTCACAGACAAACAGCACTGAAGAAAAGGGAGGTTGGAGTTTAATGCTGGATTCTCAGGAAGTAAATACACAGAGAAGAAGATATGCAAGGAATGAGAAAATGCTCCATTAGACATGGCAAAGGCCCAAGGAAGAGAGAGGAGCCATTCACCTGATAGTTTACAGCTGGCTTTCTAGAGAGACCAAAGCAGCTGAGCCCAGAGAGAACTGAGCCCCTGGAGGGAGACAAGACATATCCCTGCCTACAGCACATATTGGAAGAAGATGAGACCATCTGGCCCCTGTAGACAACATGGCTGACAGACAACATGGCCAACAGAACACATGGCCCTGAGACACCACCTCCCCCCACCGGAAACCTCCTGAGAAGAATGCTGAGATCCTGGAGTTGAGAATCTCAGTTGGAACAAGAAGGAAATCCCCAGATATGCTCAAAAGGGGCCTCAACATTGGGCCTCCCAGATACCTAACAACTGGGGTAATCAATCAGAACAGCAAACAACTGGGGCCCCTTCTCAAACATTAACAAGGGGAAGAATAATTAATGGTTAACAAGGTAAACACACAGGCCAAATCTCACACTCTCTGCCTAGAGGAGACAGCATTAAATCTCAGTGCATATTTCTGTCCTTCTTTCCCATTTCTCAGCAAGTTCTCTTCTTTCCCTCATTTCTCAAGTAATTCTTTTTATGGGCCTATCTAAAAAAACCTAGCAATAAGTAAAATTTAAATTAAAACTTTTTAACAAACATAACTCTCTTTCAAGCATGAAGGATGAATTCTGAGAAATTGGCAAAAATGGTGGCAGAATTTAAGGATTCCATCACAAAAAAACAGGGAATTCAACAACAAAAAGAATATGACAATCTCTACCAAAACAGATGGTAAGGCATTATGAAGAATTTCTAAAATGCAAGAAATAAGACAAAGTACCAATAACCACCAACAGTTCATGTTATTCAAGTCTGTGTAAGGAGAAGCAGGCAGACGCCACTGAGTTTCAGACGGATCTGAGAACAGGAGAAGCACAAAAGAGTCAATGGATACTCACCAGAAATCAAACTCACTGCTAATGGTTGCATCCGTCAACTTAGTCATAGTGAAATGTAGGGCGAAAGGTATAAACTGGAGGAAAGGAAGACAGCACTATTAAAGAGAGAGAGAAATTACCCCACATGAAGATAATGGGCGTATCTATGCAGCAACTTTAACAACCAAACAAATGAAGTATTAAGAAAGACGCAATTCATTTGTGATTGAGACAACTTACGGGACAAATATTTCAGTATACGTAAGGTAAACTGTCAAGGAATAATTGCCGTTTAGCCAGAAGTAGCTTTGTTATGGGTCTTGAATAATAAAAGACAGAAATGTCCAGGTGACAGCAGGAAGAGCAACTCTCTTTTCAGAGGCCATCACAAACCCATCCCTGAACTCTTAAATCCAGAAGTCTGTAGATCCAGGTTTAAAAATTGTTGAAGAAAGTGCCTTCTAATAATATTCTCAATCAAGTTATCTTCAAGTGCAAAGAAATATGAAGTAGGCATAAAGTTTTAGTTTTTCCATTTAAATATGCAAATAACAGCAAAACGTATTGAAAATATTTTTCTCCCATTTTGCTTTTGGGCCACATTTGTTACAATCAAGTAAATAAATACATATACTTCTGAAACTTTTGTTGCCCTCTCAATTCAGGTCTTTTGCTCTTCTCCATTCTGTCTTAACAATATCTTTATAATAATTCTTGTTTTGTGCTAGAGCCAGCCCTACCATTGTATCATTTAAAAGAGATTTTATTCAGTGTATATTGAAGTGTTTTAGGCTTAAAGTTTTCTTTGTAGGAAAGTTCATGATGCTAATTTTAAATTGTGAATAGAATTTTAATTCAGTTTCCTAATTCTTCTTATATCAGCTTTGGTAATGTTTTTACTAACAATGTATTTGTTTCATTAAGATGTCCAAATCTGTGCACATCACTTTTGAAATACCATTTCATCTGTTGAAAATGTTTAATTATGTCTTTCTATTTCTGATGTTGACATTTATGCCTCTCTCTTTGTGTTTCTTGATCAGTCTTAGATTACCCTTATCAAGTTTATTACTCTTTTCAATGAATCTGCCTTTGCTTCTTTTCATACTGTCTATACTTGTTTCCTATTTCACTAATTTGATTTTTCTATTTCCTTGTATTTATCTCCTTTGAGTTTAGTTTTCTATCAATTTGGGAAAACTTGTGATTACCAGCTTTTCTTTTTTATATCTAAATCATGCAGTATAAGTTACAAATTTTTCTTCAACTCTTTTTTTTTTGCTGCAAACATATTTGGTATATTTAGTGTTTAAAAATGAATTCTAACATATTATCCAAATTCCTTTTTTATTTCATATCTGATCTATGTAATATTTATGGTAAAATATTCTAATTTCCAAACATTTTGGGACTTTCAGTTTTCTCATTGTTATTAATTTCTGTTTAATCTTATTTTGAACAAAATCTAACCTGCCTATGGTTGTGACATTTTAATTTTGTTAATAATTATTTTAAGCTCCATATATTATTATTATTTTTAAAATCCATTGGTGCTTGAAAAACAAATTTCTTGTTCAAATCTTCTATATAATTTTAGAAAATTTCAGGTTAATAAGTAAATTGCTTAAAGTAAAAATGATGAAAAAGTACCATGCAAACATTAATGAAAAAAACACTACAAAGCTACTGGAATTAATAGACAAGTTTATCAAACTTGACAGGGTGCAAGATTGATCCTCAAAAATCAGAAACCCTTCTACACAGTACTAATGAACAATCTAAGTAGGAAGTCAGAACAAAAATTCCTTTTACAATAGCCACTAAAAGAATCAAATATTTAAGAATAAGTTTAACCAGGGACAAGAAGGGCCTATATTCAGAAAACTATAAAACGTTGCTAACATAAACCAAAGAAGACTCTAATAAATGGAAGGACATTCCATGTTTATGTACTGGAAGACTAAATGCATTATGATGTTAGTTCTACCTAAACTGATTTACAGATTCAATGTATTTATTAAGAATAATTAGATTGCATATATTTTCACCAATTTGTAGACTCTATTCCCTCCATTGGTTTAAATAACTAAACTTATGTTATGGCATTAGGTTCATTACTAAACTTTTAAGTGTGGAAAAGAGATTGTGTTAACTTCTTCAACTCATTTATATTTAAAAGATTTTGTTGAGCATATTAGTTCATTTTAATTTTTATATAGATTTTGAACACATCTTGTCAATTTCCACAAAAATGCTTCCTGGGATTTTAATTCAGATTGTGTTTAAGTATATAAATCTTTTTGAGGTGAATTAGCCTTTTGAAAACATTAATTTGATTCATGAATATATTATGTCTTCATTTATGTAGATATTCTCTAATTTCATCAGCAAAGTTTAATCATTTTTATTGTTCAGCTATTAAATATTTTTGTTAAATTTGTTCCTAGTATTTTATGTTTATACAAATATGAATGTGTTTTTAAAATTTTCATTTTTCAAAACTTGTTGCTAATATATAGGAATTTGATTGTTTTCTGTGTATTGACCTTCTATTCTTCAAGCAAGTTAAATGTGCATATTTCTCCAGTGGTTTTATGTTTTAGTCCTAATATTTTGTATAGAGACCAGTGGTTCTCAACTGGGGGTTATTTTGCTCCCCAGGAGATATTTGGCATAGTTTTGGTTTTCACCTCTAGGAGAACGCTCTGGACATTTAATGGCAAGGGAGGCAAGATTCTACTAAACATTTTACTTTGTACAGGACAGCTACCCAGAGTAAAATTTTTCTGGACTGAAAATAGTGCGGAGGTTGAGAAACCCTGATGTAAATAATTATCTTGGCTGCAAATACATAATGTAACTGCTTTCATTCCAGTCTCTGCCTCTTTTTTGTGTGTTTGTTTATTTTGACAGTCTTAATATACTGTTTAGGTGTCCCAGCACAATATTGAATACAAAGGGTTTCTCAAGATTTATGTCCTCAGCATCTTTCCAGAGTTTGAAAAGTTATTGAGAGCAAAAAATAGCTTTTCTTTAGGTTGGCTTTACCTATTGATGGTTACTGAAATATAAATTAAAACTGAGAAATATGTATTTATTAAGGCACTAAAAATAGCAATCCTCATTGTTTGAAATATTTTTTTTTTCCCATTGTCCCAAGCCTGTTTCTTTTCCTGTGTGCTGGACATTTCTGAAGCAGACAAACAGAGCTGCTGCCTCTGGGGCCGACATGGCTCCTTGAGCACCCTCGATGCTGGTTGCCTAATTAAGCATTGGCTAACACTCACATTGATGTTTACTGGGCACCTACAAAGCGCAGGACCCTGCACAGTACCTGAGCTAACACATTGAGTTCTTATAACCCCATAACATAGGTGTAATTCTTCTCAGTTTAATTTTGTGGCTCAGAAAAACTGAGTCAGAGAATTAAATCATTTGCCCAAGGTGACCTGTCTAGTCAGGATGGAGCTGAGCGCCTGGGCTCTCAACCTTTCCTTAACATTGCCTCCCTGGCCTAGCATAAACTGCCACTCACACTGTGATGACCTCCACTCCCATTGCACCTGTGAGTAAACAAGGATGTAGCCTCATGAGAATGACAAAGATGTCTGTGGAAAGCAGAGGACCTACTCCTGCCCTTCTGCCTCCAGAGGTTGCCAGCGTGGCTGCACCTGAGGAGGACTCCCTGAGGAGGGCTCCCTGAGGATTTTATAATTAAAAAACCTATATTTTATACAACAAAAATTATGAGATCTTGCAATTTTGTAAATGTCTGCTTTGATAGGAAACAGAGAGCTTGGGTGTTGGCTACATTCAATCTGTTGAAATATTTTGCTCTTTGTTGACGTATATGAAAAAAATCCAGCATCATACAGGCATGTGTTGGGGAAAGGAGGAGTATTGAAATATAATTTGTAGATAAATTCTACTTATTCACTTTTCATAATACACTGAAACTTGCCAAGAGGTTCTTTTTAAAGCTTCGTTGCAATGTGGAATCTGAAACCACGTCTCTTAAGGTGTTTTGCTTTTTATGTTAAAATTCATTGAGCTAATATGGAATTTAAATGGATCCTTTATCCATGCATAAATTTGTAACATCATGCATTGTTCACTTGGAAAAATACTGATTTATTGAGTGCATTGGTTTCAAAGGGCTGCTGCAGCAAATTACAATACACTGGGTGGCTTAAAGCAAGATAACTTTATTCTCTCCCAGTTCTGGAGGCTCTAAGTCTGAAATCAAGGTGCTGGCAGAGCCATGCACTGTTTGAAGGCTCTAAGAGATGCTCTTTCCTGTCTCTGCCTGGCTTCTTGGTGTTTGTGGCAGCATGAGACCAGACGCTGGAGTTTGACACACAAACTGATACTATTTCTTCTTGAGTCACGTCTATCCATTTGTTTTATAACTAATCTGTTAATTTTTCTATGTTGTCAAATTTATTGGCATGAAGTTATCCATAATATTCAATTACAATTTTAATGTTTGTAGGAACTATTGTGGTACGTTCTTGTTTATTCCTGTAATTGCCAATTTTTTCCTCTTTTATCTCTATTTTCTTATTTATTCTTACTGGGGACTTATCAAGTTTAACAATCTTTTCAAAGTATCAAGTCTGCCTTTTCCTCTTTCCCCTATTTAACTTTTTATAGTCTTTCACTTTTCTACTTACTTCATATAATTTGTTCATTTTATTTGAGCTTCTTAAAATGGAAACATAAATCATTGTTAAAAATGTTTTCTAAAAAATTATTATATAAAAATATGTTTTCTAATATAACCTTATAAAACTAAATTTTTCCCTCTTAGCCTTGTTTTAGCTACATCCTACTGATTTTTAAATATGGATTTTTCTTTACAACTTAATTCAAAATATTTTCCAATTTCTCTTTTCATTTTTTTGGTCATTTGTGTGTATCCTGTAACTATCACTCAGGTGAAGGTGGTTGATACATTTGTCTTTATCTTCTATATCATGGTTGATTTCTGCTTATCTTTGTGTATTCCTGAGGAAATCATGTTAAAATATTCTACTACGATTGTGGGTTTGCCTACTTCTTCTTTATATTACTCCACTCAATGCATGCCTAATTGAGTGCATACATATTTCTGATAGCTCTGTTCCCTGATGAAGTTGACTTTTATTACTATGAAATGCCCTACTTTATATCTGACAAAAATTTTCTTTCCTTAAAGTTTATTTTCTTTGTTTGATGCATTCATTCCTACTTCCTTACCCTCATGGTCAGCTTGAAACATTTTTTATCCATTTATTTTCATATCATGTGAGGCTTTATGTATCTTATTGGTCTCTTATTGTATAGTAAGCTACATCCACTGTCCCTTTATTTGTTTTTTGTTGTTGTTGTTTTTATGTGTGTGTGTGCATGCAAGAATTATTGGTAGGCTTTTGAATGACATTTTTCTATAGGGGCAAGATCATTGAAGCATAACACACAAAGAACAGTAAGAGTTTTTAGAGTAAATCTTTTTTTTTATATATAATTTTTTATTTTTATTTTTTTTAAAGAATCTTAGATTACTTAAATGTTACACAAAAATATAAGGGATTCCCATATTCCCTGCTCCCTAACCCTCCCATATTTTCCCACATCAGCAACATCCTTCATTAGTGTGGTACATTTGTCACAATTGATGAACACATCTTGGGGCATTTCCACTAAGCGATGATTATAATTTACATTGTGTTTGCACTCTCTCCCACACATTTTTGCAAGCTATTATATGATGTACAATGGCCTGTATTTGTCATTGAAATGTCATTTAGGATAATTCCCAAGTCCCCAAAATGCCCCCAAATTACACTTATTTTTCCTTCTCCCTTCCCTCAGAACCTCCAGTGACCAGTGCCTCCACATCCATTATAAAATTTCTTCCATTACTAGAATCTCAACAAATCTACAGTAGAAAAACTGTAAGTCTACTCTGGTCCATCATCCATTCTCCAACCCTGAGGATTCTATGATGGTGATGCTCACTCCATCTCTAATTGAGAGAGGGCTTAGGTCCCATGGGGCAGATGAATGGGACTTCTTTGCTTGAAGTTGCAGACTCTCTCTGTTCCTTGAAATGGTTGCTGTCCATCAACTTTTTCTTAGTTGTCCTAGGTGAGTCCAATGAACTGGAGAGTAGGTGTTGCAAGTCTGTTGAGATTCAGAGCCCAACTGGCACATGGGGAGCCCAAAGATTTAAGTCTCTTGGACATACAACTACCAACTCTACTAGTAACTATAAGTTCAAATAGAGGGGCAGCAGAGCCATAGTAGAGAAAAAACAATTGAGCCCAACTCTGTCACACTGGGGAATGTAAATTCCAGAGAAGTTCTCCTGGCAGGGTGCCAAACTCCTGAGCTGTCTGCCCTGCCTATAGTGTCTCCAGAGCCCTCAGGAGCCCAGTTCTTTCAATTAATATTTACTAGGCTGTCTGTGTGTTCCTGCTGAGACAAGCATAAATGTAACCTTTCAAAGATGTCCCAATTCACTTTGAAGTCTCTTAGCCATATAAATTCATTTGTCTTTACCCTTTCCCTCTTTGGGTCAAGGTTGTTTTCCAGTTGCATTGCTAGTTGGTGCTTGGTAGTAATCCCTCGGTGCCAGGAAGGCTCACCCCTGGGAGTAATGTCCCACATTGGGGGGAATGTAATGTATTTGTACACTGAGTTTTGGCTTATAGAGAGGCCACATTTGAGCCATAAAGAGCTTCTCAGGGGGTAATGCTTAGGCATCCTATAATACTATGCTAAGCTTTAATTTCAAAAGTAGGTTCATAAGTACAGTCATCACAATCAAGGGCCTATCTTTCACTAGTTTCTGCTTCTGTACTCAGGGGATTCTTGCTGTCCCATCAGAGATAGTGACACAGCTCCCCAGGATGGGAATTCAATATTTCTTTTTGTATTGTGTGGATCTCTACCGACTGTCACAATGCCTCATGAACACTTTATTACAGCCAAATGTCTTATAGGTATACCCCAG
>JAQZBX010096167.1:0-11837 GCA_029593785.1 Cabassous unicinctus
ATTTTCTTGCTCAACTTTTGGGTGCAAGAAGAGATGTAAAAGAGCACATGTTAGCCACAGGGGCTTAGTCAAATCAGAAACAAAACAAAACAAAAACAACTCACCAGGGTATGTACTAGAGTCGTTAGAGTGTGTCTAACTGAGTTGCTCTACTTGGGAGAGGGAACTTGCTGGTTTTGACAGTGCACAAACTGGTTTTTGAATTATTGTTTAAAGTTGGCCCTGGTTTATTTATCTATTAAACAAGATAAATAATATTCATTCATTCAGCAAATACTGACTGATCACCTATTGTATGCCAGCTACTGATTTTGGCACAGTATTAGCAGTGAGCCAAGCAAATGAAAACCCCTGTCCTGGTGGAACTTACGTTTACTGGGGGAGGTAGATGCCATGGAAAGAAATAAGTGGAATACACACTGTGTCAGATGGTGGAAGCCACAGAGCCCAGGCAAGACGTGGCTCTGGGGGTGCCAGGGGTGGAGCGAAGCTCTCGGTAGGGTGGGCAGCCCTCGCTGAGGCACTGAACCATGAGAGGGCAGGAGATACACACTTCCAAGGCTGTTAGGAAGAGTCGAGGATGTGATTTTTTCTGTGAAAGAGTGGGAAAAACCCATAAATGAGCAAAATTTCAAAAAAATTGACTTAGTTACCTTGTTTGAAACCCTTCACCAGTTTCTGCTTCTACACAGGGCAGAGGAATTTGTGGCAGAGCAAGGCAGCCTACTTCCGGGTACAAATCTGTCCATTCAAAGGCGTCGGATGCGCAGAAGCACCGAGGACCAGGGAGGCTGTGATTCCCGTCGGTGGAGCCGCAGAACAGCTGATTACACGTGGAGCTGCTTCTCTCCTGGGGACGTGCTGACGCCAGGCTGAGGCAAACCTCGCCTGGGGCTTGTCTTGGACAGAAGGCCCTGCTGAGTCAAGCAGGGCTAAAGAAGCAGCTAGAGCTCTCTGCATTGGTGTGGTGCTTTTGTTACATGCGGTGAAAAGTATTATTATAATTATGCTGTTAACTACGGTCCATAGTTTACATAAGGGCCCATTGTGTTGTACAATCCTGTGATTTTTTAAAAAATTATTCTGTGAACATATCTATAACCTAATTTTTTCCCATTTAACCACATTCAAACATATAATTCAGTGCTGTTACTTACATTCACAACGTTATTCTACCATCACCACCATCTATTACCAAAGCCTTTGCATCACCCCAAATAGAAAATCTGAACCAATTAAGTATTAACTCTCCGTTCCCTACCCCCACCCTGGCCTCTGGTAATCCATATTCTAGTTTCTGACTCTATGAATTTGCAGATTCTGATTATTTCATATCAGTGTAGTCATACATCGTTTTGTGTTTGGCTTATTTCCCTCAACATGGTGTCTTCAAGGTTCATCCATGTTGCATGTATCAGAACTTTATTCCTTTTTATGGCTGAATAATCTGTATCTACGTCTATATCTGTATCTATATCTATATCTATACCTATATCTATATCATCGTCTACATCTAGATAGATAGATAGATAGACCACATTTAGTTTATCCGTTCTTCTGATGATGGACATTTGAGATGCTTCCATCTTCTGCCAGCTGCGAATAATGCCTCTATGAACATTGGTGTACAATATCTATTTGAATCCCTGCTTTCAATTCTTTTGGGAATATACCTAGAAGTGGATTTGCCGGGTCATATGGTAATTCTATACTTAACTTTCCAGGAACGGCCAAGCTATTTCCACAGCAGCTGCATGGTTTCACATTCCCACCAACAATGAGAGAGTGTCCCTATTTTGCCACATCCTCTCCAACACTTATTTTCAATTTTTAAAAATAGTAGCTATTCTAGAGGGTGTGAAATATTATCTCATTTTGGTTTTGATTTGCATTTTCCTAATGGCTAATGATGTTGAGCATCTTTTCATGTGCTTATTGCCGTTTATATATCTTCTTTGGAGAAATGTCTATTTAGTCTTTGTCCCATTTTTTAAATTGGGTTGTTTGTCTTTTTGTTGTTGAGTTGTAGGATTTCCTTATATATTCTGGATATGAAACCCTAATCAAATATGTGGTTTCCAAATATTTTCTCCCAAGCTATAGGGTTTTTTTCACTTTCATGATGAAGTCATTGGTTGCACAAAATTTTTAATTTTGATGAAATCTCATTTATCTGTTATTTCTTTTGTTGTTCCTGGTTTGGTGTAAAGTCTAAGAAAACACTGCCTGACACAAGGTCCAGAAAACACTTCCCTATGTTTTCTTCTGGGAGTTTAATAACTTTCAGTCTTATATTTAGGTCTTCGGTCCATTTTTGGGTTAATTTTTGTATTGGAATGAGGTAGGGGTGCACTTTCGTTCTTTTGCGTATGAGCATCTAGTTTTCCAAGCACAATTTGATGAAGAGACTATTCTTTCCCCATTGTGTAGTCTTGGCAGCCTCATCAAAAATTAACTGGCCAAAGATGTCAGGGTTTATTTCTGAGCTCTCAATTCAATTCCATTAATCTATTTGTCTGTCCTTGTGCCAGTACTATATTGTTTTGATTAATGTAGCTTTGTAACATCATTTAAAATCAGGAAGTGTGAGTCATCCAACTTTGTGTTTTTTTTCAAGATGGCTGTGGCTCTTTGGGGCTTCTTACCCTTTCATATAAATCTCATGATTCATTTTCTATTTCTACAAAGAACGCTGTTGTAATTTTGATTGCAATGTGTTGAACCTGTAAATCACTTTCGGTAGAATAGGCATCTTGACAATATTTATTCTGCAAATCCAAGACCAAATCCATTTGGTCTTCTTTGATTTCTTTTAGCAATCTTTTGTAGTTTTCTGTGTATAAGTCCTTTACAGCCTTGCTTAAATGTATTCCTAGAGGTCTGGTTCTTTTAGTTGCTATTGAAAATGTATTTTTTCCTCGATTTCTTCTTCACATTTTTATTACTAGTATATAGGAACACTACCGGTATTTGCATGTTGAGCTTGTATCCCAACACCTTGCTGAATTCATTTATTAGCTCTAGTAGCTTTGTTGTGGATTTTTCAGGATTTCCTCTAATCATCTGCAAATAGGGAAAGTTTTGCTTTTTCTTTTCCAATTCCAGATGCTCATATTTCTTTTTATTGCCTAATTGTTCTGGCTAGAACTTCCAGTACATTATTGAACAACAGTGGTGACAGTGGGCATCCTTGTCTTATTCCTGATGATAGAGGGAAAGCTTTCAGTCTTTCACCATTAAGTATGATGCTAACTCTGAGTTTTTCATATATGCCATTTACTATGTTGAGGAAGTTTCCTTCTATTTCTAGTTTTATAAGTGTTTTCATCAAGAAGGATGCTGGATTTTCTGTATCTACTTAGATGATCGTGGGTTTTTTCCTTTGTTCCATTAATGAGGTGTATTATATTAATCGATTTTCTTATTTTGAACCACTCTAGCATTCCTGGGATAAATCAAACTTGATCATGGTCTACAATCCTTATAATGTGCTGCTGGATTCAGATTGCTAGTATTTTGTTGAAGATTTTTGTATCAGTATCCATGAGAGATATTGGTCTGTAACTTCCTTTTCTTGTGATATCTTTATCTGGTTTTGGTATTAGGGTGATGTTGGCCTCATAGAATAAGTTAGGAAGTATTCCCTCCTCTTCAATATTTTGGAAGAGCTGGAGCAGAATTGGTGTTAATTCTTGGAATGTTTGGTAAGATTCACCAGTGACACCATCTGCTCCTGGGCTTTTATTGTTGAGAGGCTTGTGATTAATGATTCAATCGCTTATCTTGTTATCTTGATCTGTTGAGATCTGCTATTTCTTCTTTAGTCAGTGTAGGTACTTTGTGTGTTTCTAGGAATGTGTCCATTTCATCTAGGTTATCTAAGGTGTTAGTGTACAGTTGTTCATAGTATCCTCTAATAATACTTTTATTTTTGTGGGGTCAGTAGTAATGACCCCCCATTTCACTTCTGATTTTAATTATTTGTATCATCTTTCTTTTTTCTTTGTCAGCCTAACTAAAAGTTTGTCAATCTTGTTGACCTTTCCAAAGAAACAACTTTTGACTTTGTTGACTCTATCTTTTTTTTAATTCTCTATTTCATTTATTTCCACTCTAATCTTTGTTATTTCCTTCCTTCTGCTTACTTTGGATTTAGTTTGCTTTTCTTTTTCTAGGTCCCCCAGTTTTGAGGTTAGGTCTCTGATGTAGACCTTTCATCTTTTTTACTGTAAGCATTTAGAGCTCTGATTTGCTATCTCAACACTGCCTTTTCTGCATCCCATTAGTTTTTGGTATGTTGTGTTTTCATATTCATTCACCTCGAGGTATTTCCTAATTTCCCTTGAGCTTTCTTCTTTGACCATTCTTAGTTGTATTAGGATTCTCAAGAGAAACAGAACCAACAGGATGTAAACGCATATATAAATGTAAATATTGTTAGATTTGTTATAGGAATTGGCTCAAACAGCTGTGGGGATTGGCAAGTCCAGTTTCAGAGGGCAGGTCCCATGTCGGGCACTCCAGTGGAAGTTTTGATTAATTCCCTTGGAGAAAGTGGTTGGCTGAAGTAATTCTCCTTTCTGTTAAAATCATCAGTTCTCCCTTTAAGGCTTTAAACTGATTGAATTAAACTTCTCTCATTGCTGAGGGCAATCTCCTTTATTGATTGTAGATGCAATCAACTGACTTATGATTCAAATCCATGAAATACCCTCAATATTTCTGTTTCTCACAGTAACAATTAGGCAAGTGCTTGTTTGCCCAAACAACAGGACACTATTACCAAGCCAAGTTGACACATGAACTTAATTACCACAGTGGTTTAAGAGTGTGTTGTTTAGGGAAGCAGCTGTGGCTCAATTGGCTGGGCTCCCGTTTAGCATATGGGAGTCCCCGGGTTCGATTCCTGGGGTCTCCTGGTGAAGGCAAGCCCGCCCGCGCAGGGAGGTGAGCTAGTGCAGCAAGATGACGCAACAAAGGGAGACAAGCAGACACAGAAAAACGCACAGCGAGCACAAGCAGCAAGCGGGGGATAAATAAATCTTTAAAAAAAAGAGTGTGTTGTTTTGTTTAGTTTCCACATATTTATGCATTTTCAAGTTCTCCCCCTGTTACTGATTTCTAGGGCAGATGCAATGGTGAGGAACCCCCTCAGCTTTTGTTTATCCGAAAATGTCTTAATCTCTCCCTCAATTTTGAAAGAAAATCTCACCAGATATAAAATTCTTGGTTAGCACATACTTTCTCTCAGCACTTTAAATGTTCTGTCCCACTGCCTTCTTGCCGCCATGGTTTCTGATGAGAAACCAGTGCTTGATCTTTCTGGGACATCCTTGTACATTACACATTGACTTTCTTTTGCAGCTTTCAAAACTCGCTCCTTGTTCTTGGTTGGCAGTTTGACTACAATGTGTCTGGGTGGGTTTGCTTCAACTTTATCCTGCTAGGAGTTAGTTGGGCTTCTTGAATGTGTATATTCATGTCTTTCATTAAATTTGGGGAGTTTTCTGCTATTTTTTCTTTGAATGTTCCTTCTGCCTTTTTCTCTCTTTCTTCTCCTTCTGGGACTCCGGTAATGTGTATATTGGTATGCTTGATGGTGTCCCACAGATCTTTTAGGTTCTGTTCACCTTTTTCCATTCTTTATTCTTCCTTCTCCCCAGCCAGAATCATTCCAAATGTCTTGTCTTGGAGTTCACTGACTCTTTCTTCTGCCAGCTCCAATCTACTTTTGA
This sequence comes from Cabassous unicinctus, assembly GCA_029593785.1. Classification (NCBI taxonomy): domain Eukaryota; kingdom Metazoa; phylum Chordata; class Mammalia; order Cingulata; family Chlamyphoridae; genus Cabassous; species Cabassous unicinctus. The sequence goes on from JAQZBX010096167.1 coordinate 5,736, forward strand.
AACCTTCTAGGGAATTTTTCATTTCCGTTATTATGGTCTTTAACTACAGTATTTCTGCTTGGTTCCTTTTTTTTAATTTTAACATTTCTGTCTCTTTATTGAGAGTCTCATATTGTTCTTTCAGTGTTTTCCTTATGCCCTTTAGTTCTTTCTCCATGTTTCCCTTTATCTCCTTGAGCCTATTGACAATCATATATTTAATGTCTTTATCTCGTATGTCCAAAGTCTGGCCTTCATTGATGATTTCTGAATTTTTATCTTGTTCTTTTGGATGGACCATCATTTCCTGCTTATTTATCTTGTAGTCTTTTGTTGCACACTGTACGTTTTAATATCTGAAAGTGCTAACTCTAGGATTTAGTCCCTGATCTGTATATTTCGTAAGCTTGTATCCAGTTAGTGATAATACAGAGATTTCCTTGAGAGGCAACAGCTAATAAACACAAACAGATCAATGCAAAAAAACAAAACAAAACAAAAAAACACCTGCCACCATCTTTGCAAATTTTCTCTGCATGGGCTGGTTCTCTCTTTCAAAGTCTAGGCCCTTTCTCAAGAAAACTAGGCTAAGGTAAAAGTGAGGTGCAGGGTCCTATCCATCTCTTTTGACCCTGCATTTGTCCTGGGTTTGTGCTTCCTCTTGGTCTTAGGAATTCCCTGTCTACAGAAATTCCAATGCCCACTCTACTCCCTATGAAATAGACTTTGTCTCCCTCTGGGGTGCTCTACTATGAATCTTAAAGCAGGTAATCTTGTCCCAGGCCACTTTGACTTATTTCTTACACTGCTTTAGCTGAATGCAAGCTGCTTTTGCCTGCAGGGAAAGTTCTGAGAAGACAAGCCAGGGACAAATTTCCCAGTTCAGTTTTTCAGGCTGCCGCCTGATAGATTGGCACTGACATACAGGTACCACATACGTGCATAGACATTACCTGCTTCCTCCAGAACAGGGCCAGGGACCCACATGCATACAGGCTGGCTCCCCACCACACCAGGGAGAGGGGGCTGAGGTGCCAGCAAGTATGCCATGAGTGTCTCCTACTGCTATTTTTTTTTAGGAAGTATGGTTTAGCAGGCACTCAACCACTTGAGCTACTTCCACTCCCCCTTACTGTTTTTTAAGAGCTGAGCTTTCTTGATTGGGCACTTGCCTCATTACTGCAGCTCTTTAACTCTTTTCTGGAGTTCTGAGCAAGAGGGTGCTGAAATGTTTTGATAGCTGTTCAAAGATTCTCTGGGGGAATAGCACCCTGGAGCATCTTATGCCACTATCTTTGTCCCAATTAGTGTATTTTCAAATTGAGGAACTTATGGAGAAAATAGATTTTAAAAAAGGAGAATATCAGCAGAAAATTGGAATCTATTAAACTACCAAATAAGAGTTCTAGAAATGAAAAAATTTCCCAAATTAAGAACTCAATAGATGAATTTAACAATAGGGAGACACAGAAGAAGATATGATTAGTGAGATGGGAGACAGGTCAATAGAGAATATCTAAACTACAGCACACAGAGAATAAAAGAATGGAAAAATACAAAAAAATAGCATAAACTGTATGAAGTATGCAGTAAAAATGTCTAATATATGTGTTATTATAGTTCCAGAAGAGGAAGAGAGAAATAAAGGAGAAAGGGGCAAAAGGAAACTTGAATAAATATTAACCTAGAATTTTCCATAATAGTTGAAAGAAATAAACTCACAAATTCAAGCGCTGCAAACCCCAAGCAGGAGACATACAAAGAAATCACATCCTGACACATCATAGTAAAACTGCTAAAAGACAAAATCAAAGAAAAAATCCTAAAAGAGTCCATGGCGTGAACCGACTGTAAATAGGACCTTTTGATGAGGTTACTTTAGTCAAGGTATGGTGTAGGATGGGTTTTAATACTATTACTAGATTCCTTTATAAGCAGAATGAAATTCAGAAAAAAAGAGATAAAGCTGCAGAAAGCAGGAAGCTGAAGGTCAACAGAGTCCGAAAGAGGAAGGAGAGGCCAGTAGAGGCCGGCAAGTGCCTTGTCCTGTGACAGAGGAGCCCAGGACGAGGATCACCGGCAGCCAGCCCCAGAGTGCCACGGTGTCTGGGGAAAACGTATCACCTTGATGATGCCTTGATTTGGACTTTTTCCTGGCCCCACAACCATGAGCCACTAAATTCCAATTGTTTAAGCCAGCCGATTTCATGTATTTCTTCGGGCAGCCAGAGAAACAAAGCCAGATTTTGATACCAGGATAGTGGGGTGCTGCTATTGTGAATACCAGCAATGTGGGAACAGCTTTGGAATTGGGTAGCGGCTGGAAGGATTGTGAGGTGCTTGTTAGAAAAGGTGTAGATTGTTCTGAAGAGACTGTTGGTGGAACTACAGATACTAAAGGTACTTCTGATGAAGCCTTGGAAGGAAGCGATAAATGTGTATTGGAACCTGGAGGAAAGGTGATCCTTGTTTTAAAGAGGCAGAGAACTTGTCAAAATTGAGTTCTAATGTTAGATGGAAGGCAGAACTTGAAAGCAATTGTTTTAGTTTTCTCAAAGCTGCTGGGAGCAACATACTAAAAATGAGCTGGCTTTTATAGTGGAAACTTATTAGATTCAAAGCTTACAGCTCTGAGGCCATGGAAGTGTCCAAATTAAGGCATCATCAAGGGATTCCATCTCACTAAGTTGCAGCTGTGGGTGATCAGGCACATGGCGGCGCCAGCTAAAGACACTTTCTCTCTGAGCTCAGCTTCATCAGGCACATGGCAGGGCACAATGGCGGCTCTGCTGGTCTCTGCCTTCTCCTCCAGGCTTGCATTCCCCCTGAGCTCAGCTCTCCTCTCTCCTCCAGGCCTTGTCTCTTTCAGCCTCTCTGTGGCCTCTATCTGTGCCTCTGTGCTCTGCCAATTCCAACCTCTGGCCTCCAGGACCTCTCAGCCTTGAGTCTCTCTGTCTCTGCAGCTTTTTTCCTGTGCCTGGGGCTCTTAGTCCTCCACTTATGAAGGGCTCCAGTAAAAGGGTTAAGACCCACCCTGCGTGTAGCAGTTTGACATTATTTATGAATTCCAGAAACAGATATTGGATTATGTTTGTAAACTGGCCTGTTTGCACACTTTTAGATTGTATTGGATTCAGAGGTTTCACTTTTACTTGATTAAATAATGATTAATGCTTTGATTGCGCCACATTGGTAGGTTGTTGAGTCCCCACCCACCAAGGGGGAGAAAACTACACAGCAGAGCAGAGGAGTTGGTTGGAGTTTTGATGTGGGAGTTTTGAGCTGGAGCCTGGGAAGTAAGCACACAGAGGAGCAGAGAGAAGGCTCAATTAGACATGGCAGAGGTCCTGGGAAGACAGACAAGCCATTCTCCTGATAGGCTACATCTGGCCTTGTGGAGAAAGCAGAGCAGCTGAGCCCAGAGAGAAATGAGCCCCGGGAAGAGAGGAACCCAGGAAAGCTAACCCTTGCATACGTCGGCAGCCGTCTTGCTCCAACACGTGACAATAGACTTTGGTGAGGAAAGTAACTTATGCTTTATGGCCTGATAACTGTAAGCTTCTACCCCAAACAAATACCCTTTATAAAAACCAACAGATTTCTGGTATTTTGCGTCAGCACCCCTTTGGCTGACTAATACACTGGGTCATGCCCTACTGAAGGGACCTAATCCAAGAGAAGGCCCCGTAACTGAATCTAATCAAAAGGTCCCATCTGCAATAGACTCACACACAGGAATGGACCAGCTCTAAGAGCAAGCTCTTCTGGGGTCCAACCAGCCTCAAACTGCCACAGCGATAAACCTAGATGCTAAGCTGGGGAGATTTCTAAGCTGTGTGGAAGGTACCCTGGCTTCTCCTTGCAGTTTATAGAGAAATGAGAGATAAAGGGATAAGGTGAGAACTGTACTCCTGGGCACAAAGAAACCAGAAAGTGATGGTCAGGAAGATTATGAGCCTATCCAGACAGTGTGCTCTGAGACTAAGACCAGAAGCAGCTCTATCAGGGACCTCCCTAAACTTCCAGACAGCAGTTCCCTGGAGATTAGGGCTCCACGTGATGGTTTAACTGAACACGGAGCCAGCCAGCCATTTCAATGGACGTCAGGATTGGAAGTGCAGTTATGTAGGGAGGTTCTGTGGATAGTTCTATTGTCTGGATGGTTTGGATCCCTGTTAACTAGATGTAATGCCACCAAGTGTTTTGCGAGATTTGTATGTCAGTCTGGACTGAAAGGGCCAAAGAAGGGACAGACTGAAGGAAGAATGGCTTCAAGGGCAGAACCATGGGAGCTGAGGTCTGGATGGAAGAGCTGTCCTTGGGCCAAGAGAGTGGGTCCAGCCATGTGTGTGGACAGGGCGGGTCTGCCTGGTGCTCAGAGGAGGCAGGCCATCTGCCCCTGCGCTTGGAGGGGCTGGACTTCCACCCTGTTGTAGGGACAGTGCTGCCACCCAATGCTTGGAGATGGTGGGGCCTGTGCCCAGCCTTTGCAGTGAGCCTGGCCACCATCCCAACACTTAGAGGGAGGGGAGCCTTCACCGTGTTTGGAGAGAACATGGTCCGTGTGCAAGCACTCGGAAGAGGTGGGGCTGCTGCTCCATCAGGCCCAGAGGACAAAACATTGGCCCATAGGAGACTCTCACACCTTGAAATGGAGCTTGCCCTGCAGGGTTTCGAATTGTTTGGGACCCGTAACCACTGCTTTCCTTCCAATTTCTCCCAATTAGAAATGGGAATGTCTAACCTATGCCTGCCGCTCCATTGTCTATTGGAAGCAGATTACTTGTTCTCTAGGTTTCACAGGTCCACAGCCAGAGGGAAACTGTGCCCAGGATAAACCACACCCATAACTGATTTTGATGAGACTTTGTACTGAGCATTGTTTCTGAAATGACTTAAGGCTTTTGGGACATTGTGATGGAATGAACATGTTTTGCATATAGAAATAACTGTTTTTTGGGGGTCCAGAGGGTGGAGTGTGATGGTTTGAAGCTATGTGTACCCTCAAAAAAAAAACCAAGTTCTTAAACTGAGTCCATTCCTATGAGTATGAACCCTTTGTAAGTGGGACCCTTTGATGAGGCTATTTCAGTTCAGGTGTGTCCAACCTCGGTCAGGGTGGGTCTTAATCCTCTTACTGGAGTCCTTTATAAGAGAGTAAAATTCAGACAGAGAGAAAGCCGTGGAAGCAAGAAACTGAAGGTCAACAGAACCTGGAAGAGAAGGGAGAGGCCGGGAGAGGCCGCCACGTGCTTCGCCATGTGACAGAGGAGCCCAGGACTGAGGACCACCAGCAGCCAGCCTCGGTCTCTGGGAAGAAAGCGTTGCCTTGATGCTGCCTTGATTTGGACTTTTTCCTGGCCTCAGAACTATGAGCCAGTAAGCTGGCATTGTTTAAGCTGCTCACTGCGTGCTATTTGCTTGAGCAGCCAGGAAGCTAAAGCACAAGTCGCTGCCTGAGGTGGTCCCTACACACCCCAGTCTTCCTGGAGACATGCACTCCTGGCACCTTATGCCCCAGAAACACCAAAGGCTCTTCGCTACACAAAACATCAGACCTCTGTGCCTGCACTCCTGCTCTGCCTGTGCCTGGAACACCCCCACTCTGTCTCCACCTCCAAACGCACACGCACACGGCTGCCCTTTGCTCTTCCGACCCTGAGGCGCTCCTCAAGAGAAGGAGCCACGGGCGTCGATGGACGCAATGCGATGTCAGCCGCAATCCCTGCTGACAGCAGTAACAAGGATCTCCGCCGACGTTGCCTGGGCCCTTAGCAGGTGCCCCCAGCGTGCCGAGGGCTTCTGATGCGTTGTCTTATTCAACCCCCATAACGCTCCATGAGGCAGGGGCTACATGTAAGGAAACCAGGGCTTACGGAAGTAACCTGCCCCTGGCCCCTGGACAGGAAGCACTTCCCAGTGCTTCCAGCTAGAGAGGAAGATAGGAGGAGAGGTAAGACAGAGGTATGGGGCTGGGGAGCCCAGGAGCTGAACTGTGAGTCATGGAGGGCTTCTCAGAGGAGGCAGCATTCAAGCTTTGATCGGAAGGAACAATTAGAAGGAGTTGGCAAGACGAGGTTGGGAATGACTTGTGTGTGGTCCCAGAACTGAACACTGTACAAG
>JAQZBX010096169.1:0-11833 GCA_029593785.1 Cabassous unicinctus
CTCTAACTCAAAACTCATGAGCCCCTTCTTTGCTTTCTCATGTGACTGGCTTCATTTGAAAGAGGAAGACCAGTCCTGGGTTTCTAAGGCCTGAAAAGCTTTCTCCCACTTTCCCTCTATTCCAAGGTCTTCTCAACACTTCATACTTATTATTCTTTCAAGTGTGATAGAATTTCCTCGAGTGGCCTCAGAGATTCTGTAGTTTGCACTGGAAATATCTAAGTGTAATTTGCTATCACTCAAAGGGAAAATGACAGTACTTAGGAAAAATGAGGGAAGTGGATGTGGCTCAAGTGATTGGGCTTCTGCCTACCACACAGTAGGTCCCAGGTTTGGTTCTCAGTGCCTCCTGAAGAATATGGGCTTCCTATATCAGTCTTGGCTGTTCCACTCTCTTCCAAAGTTCAGCTATGAACTATCAGGCATATAAGAGGTCTGGTCTCCTCTTGAGCTGCTTGGTGAGCCCAGCCTCCTGGGGCTACATGTTTAAGCAGTATTCTCTCTTACACACCAGGATCAAACATGGCAGTTCCTTTTCTTCTCTGTCTCTCCCTTCAAGTCCATTTATAACAGACCCAGCAAGGGGGTGAAGACTCAGCCTAAGTCACTCCTTACTGACAGTCCAATTGAAAGCTGCAAATCAATCTTATCAAGTAATCTAATCAAAGGCTCTTCAACTGAATTCATTGCAATCAAAGGCTATCACACCCAGAAGAAGGGATTAGTTTACAAACATAATCTTTCTCTTTTTTGGATTAGTGAAATAATCTCAAACTGCCACAAGTGGAAATACCTTTTTTAAAAATATTTCAAATATTTTTAAACCCACTTGTGCTTAATATTTCCTACATGTGATTTTTTTCAAATTAATTCAGTTTCTTATAAGTTACAAACTATCCAATTTTTATAATTCTTTTCAAGCCACTTTGGTAATAGATTTTTCCTAGAAATATCATTTTTTCTACATTTTAAAAACTCGGTATTTGTTGCTGGTAACATTATATATTTTCATTTCCTTTTTTAACAATAAACTCCATTTTTAAATTTTGGAAAAATTGCACAAAAAATACAGTTTCCATATACCTCATCCCCTACCATAAACACATGTTCATTTCCCCTTTTATTAACATCTTATATCATAGTAATTTGTAACAATTAATAAACTAGTATTATTGATATTTACTATTAACTAAAGTCTATAGTTTACATTAGGATTCACTTCTGTTGTACAGTTCTATGGGTTTTGAAATATGTGCAATATCATGAATGGACAATTATGTTATCCTACAGAATAGTTTCATCACCTTAAAACTTCCCTATGGTGGACCTCTTAATCCCTCCCTCTCTCATCATTAGCCTGTGGCATCCACTGATCTTTTTACTATTATAGTTTTGTCTTTTGAGAATGTCCAACAGTATATAGCTTTTTCAGACTAGTTTCTTTCACTTAGCACTGTGCATTTAAGTTTCCTATATGTCTTTTCTAGGCATGAGAGCTCATTTCTATCTATTGCTGAATAACAATCCATAGTATGAATGTACCACAATCATATCCATTCACCTATAGAAAGGTATCTTAAGATGCTATAAACATTTGTGTGCACATTTTTGTGCAGGCATACACTTTTAACTCCTTTGAGTAAATATTTAGAAGTTTCATTGCTGGATAATACAGCAAGTCCATGTATAGGTTTGTAAGAAACTGCCAAACTTGTCTTCCAAGTGGTTGAATGATTTTATATTACCAACAGCTATGAGAGAGTTTACTTCTTACACCACATAACAACATTCGAGGTCAGTGTTTTGGATTTAATCCATTCTAATAGGTGTATAATGATATCTTATTATTGATTTAATTTGCAAATCCCTGATGATTTTGATGTTGAAAGTTTTTTCATATGCTTATTTTATCATCTGTATATTTTCCTTGGTGTGGTCTCTGTTTAGAGAGCTTTCTAACTTTTGAGTTTTAACAATTTTTAAACACTTTAAATTGTATTAACAGTTCTTTCTATATTTTGTATACAATTCCTTTGGATTGTATTCCTCAGGGAATAGGCTCCACCTTCTGAGAAAACTTTGGTAGTGGGCAGACTCTCCACAATCTCCAGGTCACAAGCTCAACCCTCAAAGAACTGTTGGTTGGTGTACAGATTCTTCCTAATTCCAATGGAATTTTTTTCACCTTCTTTGAAGACTGGGACAGATTAAGAACAATTCTGATTAATGTGGGTCACACCTTAGGTGAGGTAGCATCAACAAAAAACCCTCCTTACAATGGGTACCCAGCCATAGAATTGATTAGATTTAAGAACATGCTTTTCTGGTGTACATTCAAGTTCAAACTACAGTTATCTTCAAGTTCACTGATTCTTTCTTCTGCCAGCTCCAATGGCTGTTGGAACTCTAGGGAATTTTTAATTTCAGTTATTTTGGTCTTTAACTCCAGTATCCCTTTACTTCCTTTTTATAATTCCTATCTATATTTTAATTGTCATTTTGTTTGGTGTTTACCTCCAGTATCTCTTTAGTTCCTTTTTATAATTTCTATATTTTATTTGTCATTTTGTTCACTTTTCTTTGCTCTGATATCCTTTAATTCTTTCTCTGTGTTTATTTTAGTTCTCTGACCATTTTGAAGATCAATTTTTCTAAGCCTTTGTATGGAATGTCAAAGGTATATCTTCTGGTTTGTGTGTGCATCATGGAGTCAGGAATGATCGAACGCTTAGCCTCTAGCCTTGGCATTACCCAGTCTGATGTGCTGAGGAAAGCAGTGGAATACTTATGACTCTCCCATGTGAAGTGTATTGGCCTGTCCGCACATACCACAGAAACCAGTAATGCAGTCATGTGTCTGGATCTTGCTGCTTTCTTTATGACATGCCCCTTAGATAGGGCTTATTTAATTAAACTTTCTGGTTGGAACAAGAAGATGTATCAGAGCTGCCTTAAATCTTTTGAGGGTTTACTGGGCCGGAATTCAAATATTGGAATAAGAGACCTAGCTTTACAGTTTGGCTGTACAGAAGCAGTAAACATGGCTTCAGAAATAGTGGAAAGTTATGAGTCTGCTCTTCCACAGATACAGAAAGCAGACCTTGTCTTATCCAGGCCCCTTTTCACAACTTCTGCATTACTTTCAGCATGCAAAATTCTGAAGCTAAAAGTGGATAAAAATAAAATGATAGCCACAATTGGTGTAAAAAAGGCTATCTTTGATCAACTCTGTAAACAATTAGAGAAGATTGGACAGCAGATTAATGGAAAGCCTAGAGACTTACCTACTCCACCACACAAAAAAATGAAGACAGTGGTTCAACCCACCACAAAGGAAATAGAGAAAATAGTGAAGTTCCCAATTAAGTTACACTATTATGAAGAGTGGAAAAGGAAATTTTTGGAAAATGCTGCTAAAGCACAAAAGATTACAGCAGAGTGATTTCAGTTTGCAGGCTACCATATGCTGCAAACCAACAGTACATCTGCCACCTTCTGGAAGACTTGAGGGCTTGGAAATTTTATTTGAACTCTTAAAAGAAGCATCCTAAGAATATACTCCCTTAATAGCAAAGAAGCCAGCATTGGGTCTGAATTCCTGGGCAATGTGCTAACACCTGACATTGGCAACTAATTCATAAGCTCAGCCACAGTGCATGATTTGTGTAGCTTTGGCTTACCACAGGTCTGTGCTGTCCTGCAAAATGGAACTGGAAGTGTTTTGTTTTTTGTAAGCAACTGCAGTCTTATATCCCATCCAAAATATAAATTCAGGTTGTATGGAGTCTTACAGATTTTACTTAAGTTTTTGCATATATTTCTTGGTTTGACTGAGTCAATATACAGTACAGCCTAGGTTAATAAATGCTGGTTTCTTACCAAAAAAAGGTATATCTTCTTTGTTGATGTTTTCTGAAGTTTCATCTTCTTCATTTGTATGGTCTAGCATTTCCCATTCCTTTGTTTTTGTAATATTTTGTTACCTATTGAACATTTTAATATTTTAATGTGTTAACTCTGGAATTTAGTTCCTAAGCTGTATGCTCATTAAATGTGTATGTAGCTAAAGATATCATAGAGATTTCCATCAGTGCCAGTTGCTAACAAAACAAACTAAAGCAAAAAACATTGTCACAGTCTTGGCAAATTGACTGGTTGTCATTTTCAAAATTTAGCTACCCTACCAAAAAAGTCAGCCTGAGGTGAAAGTGTGTGGTCTTCTAAGTTTTTTCTGAACTTTCATCTTGTAATCATGCACTGTGGACTTAGGAATTTCCCCATTTAAAGGTATCCAAATGCCCCCTCTACTCCCTTTGGGATAGACTTTCCACCTCTCCTGGTTGCTCTACTTTATGTTATGATGTCAATAATACTTTTTCCTAGGTTTCTTGATTTGATTGTTTCCAAAATATATTTAGCTGTACACAAGCTAAACTGCAGGGCAAGTTCTTGGGAGGGGATCCAGAAAGGAGTGTCCTGGTTCAGTCCTTCATGCTGCCACCCAATAGTATAATAGAGGTTACATTGCTCATTTGGAACAGGGCCAAGAACCCACAAGTAGAACATGAACTCCGCTCTGTGCCAGAGAGGGATGGATGAGGAGCAAGAAAGGCACATGTGCTTCGCTACCACTTTTTGTCTATCAGAGAAGTTGTAGGTTTACAGAAGATAATGCAAAAAATAAAGAGTTCCCATATACTTACACTCATTTATAACATTTTTCATTAGAGTTGTACCTTTGTTATAATTCATGAGGGAATAATACTATAATTATAAAATTAACTATAGTGCATAGTTTATGTTAAAGTTCACATTTGTATTTCACACCCCATTTTAATGTGTTTTTTTTTTTCATTTTTATTTTAGCATCATATATATCATCTAAATTTTCCCCTTTTAATCACATTCAGATACATAATGCAGTGGTGTTAATTATGGTCACAGTGTTGTGTTACCATAACCACTATAGATTGCCAAGACTTTTCTTATACCCTAATCAGAAACTGCTCCAATTAAGAATTAACTCCTTATTCCCTCCTCATACACCCTTTATGTTGTGATTTCTTGATTCAACAATCACTCAGTTACTTCAATCCTCTACCTGTTTTCTAGAGTGGTTAGGAAGATGGCTCTGCCAGTTTTTGTTAGGTGTTCAAAGATTCTGTGAGAGAATGGAACCTTGGAGCATCTTACACCACCAACTTGATCAACCAAAAATCTAGATTATTGATTTTTTAAATCTGTCTTCTTTTCTAATATGTGTGTTCAATTTTATATATTTCTCTCCATATAATATTTTTTGTATCCTACAAAGTGTAATAGGTTTTATTTTCATTGTCATATAGCTCAAAATATTTTTCAAATTTCTCTTGAGACTTCTTTGATTTATGTGTCATTTAGAAGTGCTTCAGTTTATCTCCAAATATTTGGAATTGTCCAGCTTTCTTTCTGTTATGACTTTAAATTTCATTCTATTGAAGTCTGATACCATGTTTTGTATGATTTCAATTCTTTTAAATTTGTTGAGATGTGTTTTATAGCCCAGGATGTGCTCTATTTTGGTGGATGTCCCATGTGAGTGTGAGAAGACTGTGTATTCTACTGTAATTAAGTATTCAATTTTTTTTTTCGTTTTACTGGGAGGTCCCAGGGATTGAACCCAGGTCTCTCCATATGGGAGATGGATGCCCAACCATTTGAGCCACATCCGTCCCCTAGTATTCAATAATTGACAGTTAGATCCAGCTGATTGATGGTGTGGTGAGGTTCAACTACATCATTGTTGATTTTCTGCCTATTGCTTCTTTCTATTATTGACAGAGGGTTGTTGAAGTCTCCAGCTATAATAGTGGATTTGCCTATTTCTCCTTGCATTCCTATCCATTTTTATCACATATTTTGATAAATTGTTGGCAGTCATATGCAAAGTAAAGATTATTATGCATTTTTAGAGAATTGAATCTTTTATATTCATGTAGTGCTTCTCTTTATCCCCATAATTTCATTGCTCAGAAATCTACTTTGTCTGATACTCATATAGCTATTGCAGCTTTCTTCAGATTAGTTATAGCATGGTATCTCTTTCTCCATACTTATGATTTTTAATCTATCTGTCTTTATATTTAAAATTCATTTCTTTATATTTGGCACCGTTTGTCCCCACCCTTACAGTGTCTTTCATTTAATTAGTATATTTAAACCATTCACATTTAAACTTATATTGAAATAGTTGGATTAATATGTTCCATGTGTTTAATTGTTTGCTCTTCCTTTCCTTGTCCTTTTTTTTTGGTCTTTTTTTTCCCATTTTTTTGCCATCTCTGATTTCAATGGAAAATTTAACAAGTTTCCATTTACTCTCCTCTGTTCCTCTGTTAGCCTCTCAATTACACTTAAAAAAAAATTTAGTTGGTTCCCTGGTTTTTGTAATATACATTTACTGCTAATTTCAGTCCACTTTCAATTAGTGCTATAAAACTTCATGGGTAGTTCAGGTACTTTATAACAGTATTCTCAATTTCTCCCTAGCATCCCTTTTAACATTGCTAATATTCTTTTCATTTATCCATAAGCTATAATCATCCAATATATTTTATTATTATTAGATGAACAATTTTATTTTACCTTGTTTATTCTTTCTAAACATTCCTCTTTTCTTTATGTAGATCCATTTTCTAACCTATATCATTTTCCTTCTCTCTAATGAACTACTTTTAAGATTTCTTGCAAAACAATTCTACTGTTAGTAAATTCTCTCAATTTTTGTTGTTCTAACAAAGCTTTTACTTTCAAAGCTTTACTTTTGAAGGAAAATTTAATTGTGTAGATAATTCATGGTTGGTGTTTATTTCAACACTGAATATTTCTCCCCACACTCTATTTGTTTGCATGATTTCTAAAGAGAAGACCAATGAAATTGTTATCCTTCTTCCTCTATAGGAAAGTTACTTTTTCAACTAGATTCTTTACAGATTTTTTCTTTGTCTAATATTTTCCACAATCTGAATTAGGTATGTCTAGGTGTAGATTTTTGGTATTTATTTGGCTTGGTGTTCTCTAAGCTTCTTGGACCTGTGGCTTGGTGCCTGATATATTTTGGAAAGTGCTCAACCTTCATTAGTTGAACTATTTTTCTGTTCCTTTCTTTTTTATTCTCTTTCTGTAATAGTATCCCCATTACACATGTCACAACATTTAAAAATTTTTGCATAATTCATGAATATTCTATTTTGTCTTTTCCATTGTTTTTTTCTCTCTGCTTTTCAGTTTTGGAAGTTTCAATTGACATTTCTTTAAGCTCACTGATTCTGTCCTCTTCCATTTTCAGTCTACTGAAGAACCTATCAATGGCATTCTTAATTTTTGTTACAATATATGTGATTTATAGTATTTTTTCTTGATTCTTTTCTAGTCTTCATTTATCTGCTTATTTTATCCATCTGGTCTTCCATGTTGCCTGCTTTATGCATTAAAATAGCCAGCATATTAATGATATCACTATTGATTAGTATTAACATATCTGACTCTATTTCTGATGCTTACTGTATTTTTTGATGCTGTGATTTTTGCCTTTTAGCATACTGTGTACATATTTATGAAAGCTGGACATGATATATTGTATAAAATAATTGTGGTAAATGGGTATTTAGTGTGAGGTTTTATATTTTCTTGTCTAGGAAGTAGCCTGTTTATTATTTGCTGCAGCTGTAGGTGTCAGAGGCTAATATTTCCTCTGGTGTCATTTTGGTCCACCCTTTGTATTTGGGTTTCTGAGAGACTCCTTCATAAAAGGAGTCCAAATCTTGCAATTCTTTTTAACTATAATTTGGTGTTATTATTCAGGAGTTCTATTGATGTGGTGGTAAATATTATTGAGAGAGGAGCAATCTACAAATCAATGATTAGGTCTCAGACTTTTAGGGAGCTTGTGATCCAGGGCTGTGACCTTTATAAATATTTCTCAGGACCCCCCAACCATTTAAAGTTGCAAGAATTGGGTGGTTTCTTGATCCCAGGATGACTATGATCTGGTAAAAAGCCTTTTAGGCTAGGTTCTTGTACAGTAATTTTCATTGTATTCAGGTATAACTTCAGAACAGACTTCTCTAGCTTACTTTAAAATGTTACATATCCACACCCTTCTTGGAAGCATAGATGGAATTTTTCTTTGAAATTCCCATTGATAATTTGGAGATGCTCCTGGAAATAAGATTCATGATTTTATGGGTGTTCCCTAAGGCTGGATATCTAGAAGTTTTAGCCTGTCAAGCTAATGCATGCCTAGTCTACAGAAATTTATCACTTATACTTCGAATATTCTTACCTGATTCTGACTAATGGTCTGTTCAAGTACATTGTGGTTGTCTCTATCTGCCCATTTCTACAGTTTGGGAGGCAATAATTTGCCTTGCAGCCTCAATTCTCTGAAGGATCTAAGAAGAGTTGTTTTTTTTTAATTTTCAGTTTTCCAGATTGTTTTCTTATTGTAAAGATGATACTCATGAGTTTCAAGACTTTATATGTTGGAAAACTGGTTTATTATAAGCATTTAAAAAAATTTTTCAGGGTAGTTTATTTCTCAATAACTGAACTATTTAGCACACTAAAATGTAAATTTCCAAATACCCTTGGAACTGGTCTGTACCATACTAATGGATCCCTGGCCCTGTATTGATAACATAAACAGGGAAGGTTTACAGATGGAGAATGAGTTGAGCCAAATATCAAAGAATAGCTATGAAACAAGAGCATTCACTGTAAAATCCTACGCAAGAAAGAGGAATTTACTATTATAGTAAATGTGACAACATAATCAGATGCCTAGAAATCAGCAAAAACTTACAAGGTGTAATAAGAAAGAGGAAGATAAGCCAGCCAAAGGAACAAATTAAAAATCCTGATGAGAAACAGGATTTAAAACAACTAATCAGTGATGTTTACACAAATCTTCTAAATCAATGCAAGGAATTGAAAGAAAATATAACTAAAGAGATAAAGGATATTAAGAATACATTGGATGAGCATAAAGAAGAATTTGAAAACTTGCAAAGAAGAGTAACAGATCTTTTGGGAATGAAAGACATAATGGATGAGATTAAAAATACATTAGATGGGGGAAATGTGCAAGATGGTGGCAGAGTAGGGAGCTCTAAGAGTCATCTCATTCTACAAGGTAATGACTAGTCAGCCATGATCTATCTAAATCACCTATTTGAGGGAGCTCTGGAGACCATAAGAACAGCATGCACCATTCATGGAAGAATGGTAGGGAAAGACTGGCCATCTGCAGTAATGGTTCATGAGTAGATCCCTCCACATTGTGGAGGCCAATGCCCTGCCCCAACTGGTTGGGCAAGCCACTTCAGAAACCACTCCCTGGCTGGAATTAGAAGCTCTAGCTCCCAAAAACAGTGGAGGAGGATATGGCCAAGCACGAGCTATAGCTATTGATTAGAATATTAGGCTAGCAAGATTCCAGTTCTAAGTACAGCTAAAATTTGAACATGTCCAAGTCAGAAAGAAATTAGCAGTCTCCATTTTAACTCTGCCTCCAGCAGAAGGGAAAATGGGACTGATTGAAAAACATAGACACTTCCTGGACAGTAGAGATTGGCTCCTTTCCACCCAGGTTATTTTACCATCATAATCTTGATAGCTGGAAAATGTTATTACTAAAAATTTCTTCACTTTAGCAGATATTAAGATTCTAATTCACTAATTAAGCTTGTCTTCTATTAATCTAATTTCAGAAATTTACTCTTTGCACTTAGTTCACTTAAGGATATTAACCAGACTTGCTCAGTTTTGCTTACAGGAGTAAGATAATGTCTCAAAGCAAAACCAGAGAGAATGATGTCAGTAAATCTGTAGCTTTTCTCAGAGACAAAAAGCTTGATATACGTGAGTGGTGGGCTGAGAAAGGAGCCAAGATGACCTTGTTCCTGCACAGCAATATCTAAACTGTGGTTAGTTAGCTGCTAAAACTAAGGAGAAGTTTAGTGTGTTTGAGACAATGCAGTACTGAGAAATTGCACATACCCTCTTCACAAGATGCCTGACATCACTTGTTTTTCTTCTCCCTTACCCTTCAACTTTGCCTTTAAAACCCTAGTGTCCATTCTCACTTTGAACTGGTTTGGGGAAGATTCCTCCAGTTCCTTGCTTGTGCACTCACAATAAATCACCTTATCACTGAGAAACAGGTTTCTCCTTTGTTGTGCCAGATTGGCCCTGTGCTTCTATTGGAAATAGCCATGCTTATGGTAACAGCCTGGGATCCAACCCCAACCATGGCTAAGAGGACAGTGGGCATAACACCATCAATTTCCCTGCACAGCTGAAGACAGTCTTGGTCAGTACAGCTTAAAGTGTCACCCAAGCCTGTCTCCATGTTTGCTCCTAGTAGGGAAGGAAAGTGGGTGTAGATTCACCAGTATCTCCAGGAATCTAGAGAAGTTTTGGCCTGCAGAACTTAGTTCATTGCCTTTACCCTTAACTCAATCCTTGTCACTGGTAGGAAAGGAAGGTGGGTTGAACTTCACCAGTATCTCCAGTAAAGGCAGGCAGTTTCAGGCTTCATGGCTTAGATTACTGCCTGCACCATTGGCTCCATCCATGCATCTGGTAGGGGAGGACTGGGAGCAACTTCATCTGTCTCTTCAATAAACTATGGAAAGTTATAGCCAGCATGGCTTAATTTACCACCTGAAGTGTTGAATCCATCCCCACCCTTGGAGAGGGAGGTGGGCAGATCTTCATGTTTCTTGGGACAATATGGGCAGTTTCAACATGATGACTCAGAAAGCAATCAGTAGTCTCTGTTTCAATCCTACCTCAGGCATTGGAGGGACTACATATAATTTAGAGGCACAGTGTCCTCTCCAAGATGCATGCATCACTTCCCCAAGAAAAGGAGCAACAAGGTCCAGCACAGGTTGTGGCAGTTAATTAGAGATCTCAGTTCACAGGGCCTGGGATGTCTGCAACAGTTTCATTGTGGTGCAGCTAGCAGCCTAATTCTCAACCATGACACTAATAAGGACTAAGTTAGCAGAGAATTTAAGAGCAGAATTACTTTAAGGCTGCAGGGAACAGCTGGATAAAACATGCCACCCCATGGGGCAAGAATCAGATGAATAAGGAGGTGAAAAATTCTGATTTGTTAAAAATGAGCTGGTATAAAGTTCCAAAATAAGTTGAACCAAGTGCCAAAGGGAAGCTTAAGCAAAAATCCTATCAACAAGAAAGCCTTAGGCTAAAGAGAGAAAGTGAGACCAGAATCAAGAAATCAAGAAAATCAGATGTTGAGAAACTAGAAGTAAATTACAAGTCATATTATGAAACAAGAAGACACAGGCCAGTCAGAGGAAAAAATTAAACCTGCAGAAGAAATACAGGATCATAGTTGCCCAAATAAATTTCCTTAATAAATTCAATGAGATGGCTAAAGAGATTAAGGATATTAAGTATAAAGAAGAATTTTAAAGCATGCAAAGAAAATTAACAGACCTTATAGGAATGAAAGTCACATTAATTAAATTAAAATACACTGGATGGACACAACAGGAGATCTGAAGAGGCAGAAGAAAGGATCAGTGAGCTAGAATACTGGACATCTGAAATCTAACACACAATAGAACAGCTAGAGGAAAACATGAAAAAATTGTACAGGTTCACTGGGAATTAAGAATATGAAGTGCATTAAAAATATGTGTCATGGGTGTTGCAAAAGGAGAAGAAAAGGGAAAATAGGCAGAATTATTTTAAGAAATAAGGGTAGAAAATTCTCCAACTCTTTAAGGACATAGATATCCATGTTCAAGAAGCCCAACAT
>JAQZBX010096170.1:0-11829 GCA_029593785.1 Cabassous unicinctus
AAAGGGAAAAAAATCAAGGTTAAAAAAAGTATTTTACAATTTAGTGGACTTATTAACCTTCCTTCAACACAGAACTACATTTTCAAAACTGAATAGTTTTTTGTTTGTTTGTTCTTAGGAGGTACCAAGGATTGAACCTGGGACCTCATATGTGCAAGGCAGGCGATCAACCACTGAGCTACATCCCCTCCACAACACTGAATAGTTTTTAATGGCCTTGGTTTTCTGGAAAGGTTTTAAATTTTTCCAAATATTTAATCTGGTATATATGT
Organism: Cabassous unicinctus; assembly: GCA_029593785.1. NCBI lineage: Eukaryota > Metazoa > Chordata > Mammalia > Cingulata > Chlamyphoridae > Cabassous > Cabassous unicinctus. The sequence continues at coordinate 273 of JAQZBX010096170.1, forward strand.
CTATCAGTCCGAATTAAGTTACCTTTTTTACTGCCAAAGTTCCTCATTTACTTTTACCATAGTCAGACAGTTCTAGATTGTACTTTTTTTTTTTTCATTATGTTTTTATTTTTTTTAAAAAGATACTTAGATTACATAAATGTTACATAAAAAATATAGGGATTCCCATTCAGCCCACCTCCCACACCTCCCACAACCTCCCACATAAACATCTTTCATTAGTGTGGCACATTAATTGCAATTGATAAACACATCCTGTGGCTTTGCCATTAAGCATGGACCATAGTTCACATTGTAGACCACACTCTCTCCCACACAGTTCTGCATGTTATATGATGATATAAAATGACCAATATCTGTCATTGCAATGTCACTTAGACCAATTCCTAAGTCCCAAAAAAGCCCCTGTATTACAACTGCTTTTCCCTCTCCCTGCCCCCAGAGCCTCCAGTGGCCATTGGCTCCACATCTATGTTGTAATTTCTTCCATTGCTTTAGTCACAATATGTCTATAGCAGAATACCAGTAAGTCCACTCTAGTTCCATAGCTCTTCCCCGTATCCTGAGGAGTATGGGATGGTGATGTCCACTCCACCTCCAATTGAGAGGGGGTTTATATCCCAGGGGGAAGATGGATGGGATTATCCTGACTGCAGCTGCAGACTCTCTTCATTCCTTGGGATGGCCGTTGTCCATCATCATCTCCCCGCCAGTTGTCCTGGGTGAGTCCAGTGAGCTGTAGAGTAGGTGTTGCTGCTCCACCGAGGTTCCAGGCCCAGCTGGCACATGGACAGCACAAAGACTCAAGTCTCTGGACGTACACCTACAAACTCTAGCACCAAGTATAGGTTTGAATAGAAGGGACAGATGAGCCATGTGCAGGGAAAACATAGTTGAGTCCAACTCTGTCACTCTCAGGAGCACAAACTCCGAAGTAGGGCCCACTAGCAAGGCACCAAACTCTGGAGCTATCTGCCCTGACCATAGGATTGTACTTTAGAATCACAAACTTGACAAAAAAAATCTGAGCCACTTTCCAAATTTGCTTTGCTCACTTATAACTCACCTTAATTTTTTTTTCCTTTCACTGATAAAAGTACCTTTTCCCAAATAATACATTTCAAAATGAAAATAGATTTTGGTTATCAATTTTACATCTTTATAGAATCTTTTTTCCCTCCCACCCATCTCTCAATTCTGTGTGTGAGTGTGCACACCCAAGCATTTCAGAAAGTTTTAACTATATTGTTCTCTATTCATTTAAAGGGAAGCCATTGAAAAATCTGTTTCATTCTTCCATTCTTTACCTTTATTTTGACCTAAGATTCCAAAGAAAAACACCTTTAAAAATTCCAGTTCTTCATTCTCCTCCTAAAATCTGACTACTCTTATTTCCTTGCTAACTTTTCTGTGAACATCCTATAAATTGACTTAATTATGAGAAGGAAATATTTTATTCTAGGAAAGTCTCAATTTTTTCTTTTGGATTTGATAATGACTAAAGAAAGGATGAGAAATGTGCAGTTGGAATCACAAAATGCTCTCTCCTCCTGAGCGCCAATTATCATATTGGAGGTTTTACTTGATAAAGGCATGGGGAAAAGGATTTCAGTTTGAGCTGCTTTCATTATAAAGATGGAAAGCTGCCCCAAATAGTAATGTTTATGCAATTAGGAAACTGGAAGCTCTTAGTAGACCCCAAGGTAGCCTATACTTTTCTACTAAACTCCAACCTCCAATCACCCGTGTTTTATCAGAGATCCCCTACTCCTTAGAAACACTACAATGGAAAAGGTTTTCCCATTATACTAAGCAAGACATGTTCCCTAGAGCTAAATAAATGTGTGTGCTTTTTTTAAATTCTCCTAACAAATGCTGATTTTTTGTTTTTTAAAAGGGATGACAACATAATCCATAATGAATTACTAGTATAGTGTCTGTTTCATGGTAAATACTCCATAACGTTAAATATCATTAATTTTTAGTATTTTTCACTCTGTGTTTGCTTAATCTCAGATGTTTTTCTTTCCACAGATTTGCGTTTTTTGATAACTCAGACTGCAAAAGCACAGTGCAGAAATCTATGTCATCCTCATATTCAGCAAGTTCCTTTTACCAAATTTAGAGCCACAACTTGGATTGTCCATGTTTATATCAGATAGCTGCCTAACCAAACACTCCAAAACTTGCAGTTTGAACAAACTTCATGCCTTTTATAGCAAACTTGTGGCCCTTTTGTTGTATAACTCTTCTGGAAAAGAGACCAGTTTTCTATGTGTTAGAGTATAGTCTACTCTGTTTAACACAAGCATGGTAGATTGTTGTGGTAATGGCCCCAAATTTGTTCACAACTCTCTGAGGCCATCACTTCCTTATATGCTCTTGGCTCATTCCCTCCCACAGTAATCTGTTCTGAGTTTGCCTTGTGACTTGCTTTGACCAATGTACAATAGTAATAAATGTGACACAATCAGAGACTTGAAAAGTGTTTGCCCATTGAACGGACTTAGCATCTCTCACTAATCTTGGAATTACTGCCATCACCGTCATGGGAGCAAACCCAGGCTAGCCAGGTGGTTGATGAGAGATGACGTATGGTCCAATCTCCCTGTTGCTCCTCTCAACAGCCACTCAACACCTGAAGTTGAATCTCTTAGCTATCCACTGACCACAGATGCATGAGTGAGCTTAGTCAAGACCAGCAGAAGTCCTGCCCTGCTGAGCCTGGTCCAAATTTTCTAACATTCATAATCATGAGTTGCACAAATGTTTGTTATAAGTTGCTAAGTTTTGGGGTGCCTTGTTATGCAGCAATAGATAACTGTTAAAGAAATTGGGGGCTAGAAGAGTGGTGCTGCTGTAACAAAAACCTAAAACATGTGCATTGGCTTTGGAATCAGATGGCAGGTGTGAACTGGAAAAACTGCAAGGAAACTATGAAGGCTGGAAAAATAGTAAGCACACTGTTAGCAGAGGCTGCAAACATGGTAAAGAAACTGCTGTAGTAGGATAGGAAAAACAGTGCAATGTAGTCATGGAACAATTGGTAACTAAGGAACCTTGGGATTTAGCTAGGGAGACTGCCTCACAGAATGTTAAACGCATTAGTTGGCTAGCTGCCCATGATAAGGTAGTGGAAAAGAGAAATGAGATAAAAATAATTCTGTTTGCAAAAAGAATTTATGTAGAATATAGAGGGTCCAGGAAATATTGAGTAAAAAATAAACTCTTTCTTATCTCCAATCTTCCCAGTCAGTAAAAAATTCTCAAAATAAAAAAGAACCTCAGGAGTGTATGTAGCTCAAGTGGTTGAGCTCCTGCTTCCCATGTACAAGGTCATGGGTTTAATTCCCAGTACTTCCTTAAATAAAAATAATTTTTTTTTAAAAAAGGGGCTTAAGGTAAAGATCAAATCAAATTATGACTCTAAGTCTCTTTAAGAACTCTGAAAGCTTTAAGGATGTGCACAGTAGACACTCACAGTTAAACAAAAATGACTTTTAAGAATCTTAAGGGTATTTTACCCCTGCAGCCTGACATACCCAAAGTTAAAAGAATTTTGGGTGTGGTTTCTGGGTCATGGAGTGGACCTGAATCAGATTCATTGGAAGCTCTTGAAATTTTGTCAATTGTTTTGACAAAATACCACCATCTTTAACTAAAAGAAACCAAGTGAGTTTGAAAAAAAAAACAAAAACAGAGACTTATGGGCAACCAATGCTTACCAGGAAGAAACAAGGCTGAGAAAGATATTAAGCTGCATACACAGGTCATATTTAATTTTTTTAAAAAATGATATCTCAGAGGGCAAAGCCAAGAGCTGTGAAGAACTATTGACCAGGAACAGTAGAACAGTAGAAACAACAGACTAGAGAAACACTCCCAAGGAGCACAGTCCCAGCTTAATCAAAAAAAATTTCCTGACCCTGGACTAGGGATCTGGAAACAAATGCCTGTATGGATTTCAGAATTTCTGTGAGACAGTAGCTGCTACATATCTCCCATTCTTCTTCTTTTCTAATGGTAGTGTCCATTGTAGTTACCATGTCTTTGTCTTATCTCTGTATCTTTTCACTTATTTTTGTAGTTCATCAGGATCAAGAGGAGCTGCATCCAAAAAGTTGTTACCAGGCATGAGTATAGATAAAGAGATCCTGGACTTTGAGCCTGATGCTGTGATTGGATGAGATTTAGGAGGTCTTAGGAAGGAAGGAGTGTACTTTGAATGTGGGAAGGATATGAATCATTGTAGCAGTAATAGCTTCCAATTGTTCACACTTGCCTATATCCCTCCCTTGGTTAGTCCTCTTCCACCTGCAGGGCTTGGTTGTGGGGCTTGCTTCAACCAATGAGACAATAGCAAAATGACACCAGAAGAATCTTGAAAAGTGCTCACAAAAGTGTTTGAAAAGTGCTTGAAACTTGCTTCTTCTGTCTGTTCTTGGAACTCCTGCCACCACCACCATGTGAACAAGCACAGGCTAGCCAGCTGGATGACTAGAGACCCATGATCCAGTCACCTCTGTTGCCCCAAACAATAGCCAGACAACCCCCCAGAAGCAGAGACAACTAGCTGACCACAGATGCGTGAGTGAACCAAGGCAAGAACCACCCAGCTGAGCCCATCCCAAATTGCTAACAACAAATCATAGCTAAATAAATGAATATTGTTGTTTTAAACCACTAAATTTGGGGTGCATAATAATGCAAGGAATAATGTTCTAGTTCAGAGGTCAGCAAACTACAGCGTGCAGTCCAAATCGAGCCTGCCACTTGTTTTTTTCACAGTCTGAAAGCCAAAAATGGTTGTTATATTTGTAAATGGTTGGCAAAAAAAAAAAAAATCAAAAGAAGAATTATATTTTATGACATGTGAATATTAACTGAAATTCAAATTTCAGTGACCATAAAATAAATTTTATTGGAACTCAGCCATGCCCATTCATTTGCACATTGGCTATGGCTGCTTTTGTACTACAACAGCAAAACAGTTGCCTGCAAAGCCTAAAATATTTACTATCTGGTCCTTTACAGAAAAAGGCTGAAGCCCCTGTTCTAGCTACCCATCACAATTGTTTACATGTGGTCAAAAATAACACTGCCAAAGTCTGGCATTAAAAAAGAAAATGGGTGTGCCTTGTTTTGACAGCTCTGCACACCAGCTTAGGCCACCATCCACAACCACCTGAGGCTTTCCATGTAAGGAGCTCAGAGAGATCCTATCAGAAAAGCAAGGGTGCACTACAAATGATCAGGACCCTCCAGCAGGGAGTGAAAAAAGTGTAAAGAGAAAAGGGAAAAAGACATGAGTGGCCTAAGAATCTATGTAAGGAATTTGTGTCACTAGTTCCTTTCCTCCCCTAACAATATTGCAGCTGTAGCAACACAAGTGTCAGCAGAACTCGAGCTTTGGCAATTCAGCCCAGTTATCTACTACAGTGAGGAAATCTAAGCGCACAACAACACAAGCAAGCATCTAAATTTCTAATCTCTTGGGAACAGGTGTAGCTCAGTGGTTTGAGCACCTGCTTCCCATGAACCAGGTACCTCCTAAAAAAATAAAAATAAGAAAAATTTTTAAAATAAAATAAATATAAATAAATAAATAAATAAATTTCTAATCTCACTGTAAATATTCTTCAAGTATAGACATTGTGAAAGAGAAGATAGCAAACTGGATACAAATGACTAATATAACTTTTATGGCCTTACTCTCATTTCCATGATATAATCTTTTCTTACTCATTTTTCCATATGTTTTCTGTTTTTCTTGATTCTTCCTTTTGATCACCCCAAGAAAACAAAACTAATGATTAAAAGTCATTAAACTTGAGTTTTACTGGTGAACAAGAAGAAAGAAACCAGAATGTTTATCACTGGGTACTCTATGTTGCATCATGTCCACTCTGGTCTCTGACAATTCACTGTTTTGGGTATGGAAATGAGAGCCAGAAAGAAAGGACAAGGTGGACATACATCTGAGACAAAGAAAAAGATGATGAAGGTAAGCAAGAAAGACGGGGAGGGGGAATAATGTGTATATATACATAAACACACAGAATTAAAAAAAAAAAAAACTATTCTGGACCTCTTTACACATAGTTAGAAATATCAGAGAGGAATTTTAGCTACCAAAAGAAGAAAATTCTCTATATTTCCAATTTCAGGAGCTTCTTCTGATGTATAAACACAGAGAGAATAGCTACAAATGATAATCAAGGTCACCAAGGACTTAGAAGTCACAGGCTGCTTGGGTCCTGTGTTGTCTTCCAAGTTAGTAGAGAATATGTTGAAAAAAGAGAGGCAAGCTTCTCATCAAAAATGCTAAAATGAATGCCTCATTTTAAAGTAAAGGTGTTTGCTTATTTCCAGTGGCATATTAAGGCAGGAGTGTGGTAGGAGTAGTCTGCATGGGTGTCTGCAATAAAAGGACATATTAGTAGTGAATTTAAAAATATTATAAGTGAGTAAAACTCAGTCTGCTTTGTTCAGCCTGGTGGATGATGGAGCCGTGCCCACAGTGAGAACAAGAGCTTCATACTAGGGACCAATGGGGGATGCTCCTGTAGCTCAGGGACAACTTGGGCTTTGTCCACAGACTTCAGGCCCCACCCCATCAAGATGGCAGAGTGAAATGCTTCCAGGCTCCATTCCCCCACAGAAGCTTTGAACAACCAGCAAGAACTTGTAGAAACATTTTTCTCAAAGCTCCAGAACACAGTTAAAGGTCTGCAGTAACAGGGCAAATGCTGAATCAAGAAAAAAGCTACCTAAAAGCAGTAGGATCTCATAGAATCCTGGGTGGCCCCTCTCCCACCCCTCACCAATTTGGCATGGAGCAAGTCCATGCTACTAGTGCAGATCCTTGGTCCCAATTTCAGAGGGAGCAGAGTAACCGTTATGCACAACACACATTGGGAGCATATATGTCTGGCCCAATCTGTCTGGTGGTGGCCTGAGGAACTTGTTGCCCCAGAACTTGTCCTGCATGTAGAAAGCAGCTCACAGAGCTCTTCTACAGAACACTGTGGAAGAGCAGTCAAGTGGCTGCCTGGGGCAAGGGATTGTTGACTGATGAAGAAACTGTTTCCTGGGGAAAAAGGGATACTCATATCTGTGTAAAGGGGTCAATTACCAGGGCAACATGTGCATGCTGGAGACATGATACATCAGGGATCAGGATCAGGGAAGGCCCCACGCTTTGGCGTCGAGCTATTCTCTAAACTCATTGTATGAATAATCTCTGAAAGAGAACACTTGCATAGGACTGCAAAGACTGGGAAAGGTGTTTTCTTTTTTTTCCCTTCTTTTATATTTCTTGTTAGTTCCTGGCATTCAAGGAATGTTCCATCATAACAGTAGCTGGATACAAGTTTAAGGAACAGATGTCTCAGAGTCTAAATTCCAGTGATAATACATTAAAATAGCAAAATGCCCAGGTTTCAACAAAAGAGTGAAAGCACACAAAGAAATAGGAAATTCTGACCCAGGCAAAGGAGAAAATTAAAGTATTAGAAACTATCAATGAGGATGAACAGACCTAGGACATACCAGACAAAGACTTACAAAATCTCATCCTAAATATGCTCAAAGAGTTAAAGGAAAACATGGATAATAAAACTAAGGGAAATCAGGAAAATGACAGATGAACACGAGATTATCAAGAGAGAGATGAAAATTATGAAAAGGGACCAAACAGAGCTGAGGACCATAGTAACAGAAATTAAAAACACTCTAGAGGGTTCAACACCAGATTGGAACTGGCAGAAGAAAGAATCAGTGAATATGAAGATAAGACAACTGAAATCATCGGGTCTGAGGAGCAAAAGGAAGAAAGAATGTATAAAAGTAAACAGTGCCTGAAGAACCTGTGAGACATGATACCAATATAGGCTTTGTGGGAGTCCCAGAAGGAGAAGAATGAGAGAAAGAGGCAAAGAGAATATTCCCAAAAAAGAAAGGCTGAAAATGTCCCAAATTTAATGAAATACATGAATATATACATCCAAGACACTCAACGAACTCCAAACAAGATAAATCCAAATAGGCCGACACTATGACATATTATAATCAGACTGTCAACTGCCAACAATAAAGAGAGATTTCTGAAAGCCACAAAAGAAAAGCAGCAGGTCACGTACAAGGGAATCTCAATAAGATTAAGAGCCAATTTCTCATTGGAAACCGTGGAGGCAAGAAGGCAGTGGAGGACATATTTAAAGTGCTGAAAGTAAAACTTCCCAACCAAGAATTCTATATCCAGCAAAACTCTTTTCAAAATGAGGGAGACTTTAAGACATTCCCTGATAAACAAAAGCTGAGGGAGTTCATCACTACTAGACTGGCCCTAAAAGAGATGCTAAAGACAGTTCTACAGGTTGAAAGGAAAATTCAATAGACAATATATAGAAGCTGCATGAAGAAATAAAAATCTCTGATAAGGGTAACAACATGGGTAAATATAAATGCCAGGACTACTGTATTTTTGGTTTGTAACTCCACTTTTTACTTCCGACAAGATCTAAAAGGCAGATGTATAAATTGTAGTGAGAAACCAGTGTTTTTAGACTCATAATATATAAACATATAATTTGTGACAAGAACTACCTACAGGTAGGGGATGGAGGAATATAGGAACATGGTTTGTGTATACTTTTGAAGTTAAGTTGTTATCAAAGCAAATGAGATTATTACAGATTTAGGATGTTAAATTTCAGCCCCATGACAACTACAAAAAATTATCACAGAATATGTACAAAAAATTATCACAGAATATGTACGCTTATAGGGGCAGAAATTAGAGTACAGGTTGCCAGGGAGGGGCAGGGGAAATGGGGAGTTAATGCAAAATGGGTATAGGGTTTCTGTTTTGGGGGATGGGAAAGTTTTAATAATGGAAGGTGGTGAGGATATTTCAATATCGTGAATGTGATCAATCCCACTGAATGGTATGCTTGGGAGTGTTGAGATGGATAAGTTTATGTTATATACATGTTCCCACAATTAAAAAAGAAGAAGAAAGAGAAACTAAAGAGTCAATGACAATTAAAGGCAATACACAATCCTAGGCGGGATCTAAGAATGGAGGAGTTAAGGTTATCAAAAGGATATTATTGGGACATATTTTAAAATTTGAATATACACTGTTAGCTTTTATCAATGTTAAATTTCTTAAACTTTATAAGTGCAGTTAAGGTGGATACAAGTGAATATCTTTGTCCTAAGGAAATGTACATGGCAGTATTGAATGTTCAAAGAGCATGATGTATATAACCTACACTCAAGTGTTCAGATAATGGATTGATAGACAAACCGACAGATAGATGGATAGATATATAGATAAACTGAGAGACTGATGGATAGATAGAATGATAACAACAAATATGACAAAACATTAAAATTAATGGGTGTGGGTATCTGGGCAGATAGGGGTAGGTTGGAGTTCTCTGTATAGGGTCTGTATTATTTTTGTAACTCTCTTGTAAGTTAGAATATATTTTGAAATAAAAATATTAAAACTAAAAATAATAATCTCCCTTTCCTTATTACCATGCACTGGAAATTCTAAACAATGTCCATGATAAAGTAGTCTTCCCCACCAGAGCAAACCTCCCCAGCCATATACTGCCTCTTAGTGTATCACTGTTTTTCTTAACAGAAACTCTAAAAGATAATTGGCTCAGCTCTTTTCATACCCAGTGATACTTTAAAGCCAGTCTCTCACATACATCCAGAATAAAAAACAAACAAAAAGAAGTGGATATGGCTCAAGCAATTGAGCTCCCATCTACTATATAGGAGGTCCAGGGTTCGATTCCCGGGGCCTCCTGATGAAGGAAAGCTGGCCCAACTGGAGAGGTAGCCCATGCAGAGTGCTGGCTTGCACAGGAGTGCTGGCCTACGCAGGAGTGCTGGCCCGCACAAACAGCTGGTGCAGCAAGATGATGCAACAAAAAGAGACACAGAGGAGAGACAATGAGAGATGCAGCAGACCAGGGAGCTGAGGTGGTGCAAGAGATTGAGCAACTCTCTCCCACTCCAGAAGGTCCCAGGATCGGTTGCCGGTGCTGTCTAAAGAGAAGACAAGCAGACACAGAAGAATACACAGGGAATGAACACAGAGAGCAGACAATGAGGGGGAGGCGGAGATAAATAAAAAAATAAATCTTTTAAAAAAACAAACATAAACACTTCAAAAACGTTGACCAACAATTGAATTTTACTTGAGGCTGAGGGAGAAGTTACGTAATAGATGACACAACAAGTCTTTAAAATCCTTTCCCTCCTACCCCAATCCATTTTCTTTCTTCGAAATCCCTCCAATTCTCTTTATCCTGTCAACTGAATAGTCTTCCTTTTTCTCCTCATACTCTGATTTCAACCCCCTCCAGTATCTCTGTCCCTTTCTTCTTTGAAGAAATTTCTCCAATTTGTCTCTCTACCATTAGCCCCTCTACAAAACAAAGTAATGAAAATGGTCCTGGATGAACTGCCTTCCTTAAGAGAGCTTGTAAAGGTCAGAGGTAGGGGGAGTATTTTCATAACTAATAATATTTTAACATATCACATGCAGTCAACAAAATGATAATAATGTGGGCAATTAACTTTAAAATGTCTTTAGGGTGAACTATAACACCTCTTTAAATATATTATATGAAACCACAAAAGTACTAACGTGTGAATGGGAAGTATTTTCTAAGGATACTGCTTTTATTTACATTACACCTTCTGCTATGAAGATTATGTATATTTCACCTATATTTAGTTCAGCATTTGTGGTTTTCAATTTCATAACATTGATACTAACAAGGGAAATTTCCAGATAAATTAGATGAAAGACAGCTAGGATTCCCAGACTTTATAGCCATAACATATTTACCACAGAGCATGTTTTTCTAAAGTATCCCTCTTTGTACAGTTGCTTATAGTGAAATTCTCCAATGGTGAAGTAGAATAAATGGTGCAAATGGCTTCAGTACACTTTATCAAAGGTTTCATCCCACTTACTGAAGTATACCTCTACTTCCAAGCAAGTGCACTTATCATACATACTACATGGGTGAAAAATGCTTAAACTGAAATGCTCCCTCTCTGCTTTCCCAAAGAGCAAGAATAGGAAGAAAAAAATGGGTTCCCTGACCAAAGGCAAACATGACCAGGTAACTCTGCTGGATAAAGTTGTTGTTTTTTGTTTTTTTTTTAAAGATTTATTTATTTTATTTATTTATCCGCCCCCCCTTGCTGCTTGTGCTGCTGTGTCCATTCGCTGCGTGTCTTCTCTGTGTCTGCTTATCTCCCCCTTGCTGTGAGGTCTTGCCGCATCAGCCCACGGCGCCGCGTGAGCCAGCCTGCCCTCACAAGGAGGCGCCGGGAAGCGAACCCGGGGCCTCTCATATGGTAAACGGGTGCTCTATCCATTGTGCCACACCCGCTTCCTGCCGTGAGGTTGCTGCATCAGCCCACCGCACCGCTCAGGCCGGCGTGCCCTCACAAGGAGGCCTCAGGACGCGAACCCGGGCCTCCCATATGGTAAACGGGGGCTCTATCCACTGAGCCA
>JAQZBX010096171.1:0-11832 GCA_029593785.1 Cabassous unicinctus
TTTTTTTTTTTTTTGGCTCCAAGGCCTGCCCAGCTCCTGACCCTTGGTTCTGTCTTCTATTTGAGGTCCTGCTCCTTCCCAGGGAATCTCGGAGTTTTTCTTGGATGTCCTCAGCCTTAGACTCTCACCTCTACCTCAAGAGCTTTGGTTCAGACTCATTCCTTTTGTTTTCCCCAATATTGAGGCCAATCTTTAAAAAAATTTCCTATCTGCACTCCCTCATGGTCTTCCCTTGTTTCCTGATTTATTTTTATTTATAACACCTATCACTTCCAGCTCATATTTTACATAGTTCTTTCTAATTGTCTGTCTCCTTTAATGTATATTCCACGAGAGTAGGAATTACCTCTATTTTGTTCACTACTGAATCCCCAGAACCCAGAACATTGCCTGCCACATAATAGACAATAAATATTTGCTGAACAAATTAGAAAGGCAGCATGGTCTAATGAAAAGTGCTTTGCCTTTGGGATCAGACAGAACAACGTTCAGATCTCAGATCTGCCACTTATCAGTATGTGACCTTGGGCAATTCATTTGACCTCTACAAACATCAATTTCCTCATCTGTTAAATAAGAATTTTGGCAAATTTTGAGTGGATTGTACAGAGCACAAGACTGTATAACACAATGAACAATGTGATGGATGATGAACTGTGGTTAACAGTACAAATATGACAGTGTTCTCTCATGAACTATAACAAATGTACAATACTAATAAATGGTGTTAATAATAGGGGGTGTGTGGAAAAATACATCAGTGTAAGCTATGGACCATAGTAATATTTTGGTGATGTTCTTTCACAGTCTGAAACAAATGTTACACAACAATGAAAAGTGTTGGTGGAGGAGTGATGTATGTAAATTCCTCACTTTATACGTGATTGTTTTGTAAGCTCACAACTTCTCTAATAAAAAGTAAATTTTAAAATAAAAAAAGAATTATGGCAGAGCCTGTACCAAAATATTCATTATCTCCTTCTTCTAGAGCAGGGGTTGGCAAACTTTTCCTGTAAAGGACCAGATAATTAATATTTTAGGCTTTGCAGTCCATATGGCCTCTGTCACAATTATCAACTCTGCCCTTGTAACTAGAAAGCAGCATGAACAATATATAAATGAATAGGAATGGCTAGGTTGCAATAAAATTTTATTTACCAAAAAAAGCCTTTGGTTTTTGAACTGTAGTTTGCTGACCATTGCAAATGGATGTAGGGCTGCCAAACTAAAGTCCATATTTCCTTTGCAGCTAGGATGAGCCAATGGAGTGTGAATGGAAATGATGCAGATAACTTTTTGATTGTAGCTTAAATCTATCAAAAAGCTACACCGTTTTATGGACTTAAAACAAAAGTCCATATCTTTGCCTTCCCCTTTTCATCCTTCCCATTGTTTGGAATGTAGAGAAGATAGAATTTGGAGCTGCCACCGGGTACCATGAGATGGAATCTGGTTATTGTAGATAACAGAGCAACAATGCAGAAGCGGCCTGGATCCTCAACATGGCATAGCCACTGCCAGAGTAACCCTAAACAGCCTACTTGGTCTTTTCTTAGAGATAAATATAGTTCTATTTTGTCTAAGTCACTGAATCCTCTTGGTCTTTTTGTTTCCACAGCCTAACCTGTACCCTAACTAACAAATGATTATAACCACCTGCCAGGTTATCATGATTATTCAACAAGATAATCCAGATAAAGCACTTAGCATAGTGGTTTGCACAAAGTAAATGACATCTTTCATTATGATTGCTGTTGTTAGTGACTTCTCTTCTCCTCTCCACTCTTCCCCTTCCCTGGCATCTTAAAATAGCTTATCCTAACTTAATTTTGGCATTCTCAAGAACCAATGCTTGGCCAAGTCCAACAACCTTTGTGATGGATTCAACAACCTTCTGTTTCCATGGGTTCAACAAGTGCCCACTCCCCTGGGAAGAGAATTTGAATGCAAACAATCAGACTTTTTTCTGTACCTGAATAAAACACAAATAACACATTTGACTGATTTGGGACTTTTTTTTCACATTCTTAACAAGCTAGATAGAAATCTTCAAACTAGATAAGTCATTCTTAATTGAGGGCAATTTTGTCCCCCAGGGGATATTATCAAAGTCTGGAGACATGCCTAGTTGTCATAACTGGAAGGGGGCCTACTACTGGCATCTGCTGGGTAGATGGTAGATGGTAGAGCAGTCCTCTGTACATATCTCTATAAAGAATGATCTGGCCCCAAATGTCAATAGTGGTGCTGTTGAGAAACACTGCCAAGAGGTATACAATGACTTCCCAAGGAGGTATGCAAATGGGTAGAGTTTTAAGAGAATTAATTTCCAATTTATATATGGACTGTTTTCTACAATTGATCTGCTGTGAATGTGCTTGAAGTTGAAGTGTTATTCTCGGTCTCCTTTCTCACCTCTTCTTTCACAATTACCCTTCTCCCTCTTTATAAGAGAAAGGCCTGCCTTTCAGGCATCTGAAATCTTATAGTAGCAGTAATCAGTTTCTTCTTTGAGGTCCCAGAGTACAGAAGAGAAGAGTGGATCAGATCTTGAACTTTGAGTTTAAACTTGGGTTCTAATCATCTGTCTGTCATTTACTAGTTGTGTGTGTGTGTTTTTGGGAAAATTTTATTTATTTGTTTATTTGTTTATTTATTTATTTATTATTTTATGTTTTGGGGCCTTATGGTCATGGGACTTTTTTTAGGTTAAAATCTCATTGTTGAGATGTATGACAAGATGATCAATAAAAGTCTTTCCAATATAAAAATATGAATGATATTAGTATAAAATCATGTGGGGAAAGTGAATGGAAATGTGAGTCCAAGAAGAAAAAGAAATTGTGTTAGATGTCTGACTGTTAGAAACTTGTCCATTTATATTTTAATGGGTGACAATTAACATCAAAATACTATCAGATTTAGAATCCATTGAAGAAGTTAAAAGAGTTATATAGGAGTTTAATTTTAAGATTGTAATATTTACAAGGTGACAGAAAATATACCATTTGCATCTATTTCAACGTATGCCAAAAAATTTTTTATGTCAATTTTTAAATGTGCAAGGGGGTAGAGTACCGTACAAAATTTGAAGAGCTAGGTTACTGCTGATTTTCCCTCTGTGTCCTTTTTTGCTCGATGAAAAAACAGAGGAAAAAAAGAGTCACATAGAGATGTGATTAAAATGCAGCCGCCAGTCCTACTGCACAAGACCGGTTTTCTCTAGTCTCCGCTCACCCTGTCAGCAAGCTTCCAAGTGTTTTTTCCCCTGTTCAAGAAGTTCTTCATGCTCCTCCAGCCTTCCTTTCAAACCAATAACTATTTTTCCCTTTTTATCAAATAATGACTCTTAGTCATCGCTGCAGGTCTCCTAGGCTCTTACAACCTGCTTATGATTCAACCTGCTTTAGTGAGTAGGCCTCCAGATACAATCCACAATTATCAGGCAGAACTTTAAAACACATATTAAAAGAAAGGGAAAAGTTTTAAAATAATGATATAGGTAGGCCTGCCTCTCTCTCTCTCTCTCTCTGTCTCTCTCTCTCTCTCTCTCTCTCTCTCTCTCTCTCACACACACACACACACACACACAGGCAGCATTCATCAAGAAAACTAATGAGCAAATAGACAAGTCAAATGAATTAATTCTGTTGTTTGCTTTTATGCAGCCAAAAGCAAAAACCTGTTGTTGTTTTTCCGGACTACAACCTTCACTGTTTTAGGCAAATTGTGAAACCTGTGTGTGTTCATAGACACAGGAAAATGATTTCATATGTACACACAACATACATCCCTGTACATAGGAGCAAGCAGAATTGTAGCTCTGATGAGGAAGGGTGTGCTTGATGCCATTCACTTGTCCAGACCTACATTTTCACATTGAAATCAGAGAACACAAACTTAAAATAGAAATGGCAATAAACAAAACATTTCACTGTCATCCAGATTGCTTTACAGAGTGTATTTCAATACTGGACTCTGACTGGGTAAATGTGTCTTGCCTCACTGGAAGTCTGAGCTACCATTTGGTTCTTCCCTGACTGGAGACAGTTACTTTATGCTTTGCAACAAGCCAAGAAAGGGAATCTTTCCTTAAGTACTCTCTCAACACCAAACATCAGGTATTAATTTGAGTTCCAGCTTATGCCATCTTAACCTTGTGACCTGGATTAATATTCTTAACCTCTCTGAGCCTTGGTTTTTCTTTTTTTCTGTAAAGTAGGATTAATGCCATCTACCCAGACTGATACACAAAATGAGTATGGAGGATTAAATAAAGCACAATGTTTTTAAATGTTCTTTAAAGACTATACAAAATACATTAAAAATAACAATTATTAATATTACTGATGTTGTTATTATACCTTCCAAGACCATATATTTTGCAGTTGATCAGTTCTAATTAATAGGAATAAACCAAACTCAGAAGCCCTTTAAATTCTACCCATTTGTCCTTGGTCTTCTCACTGATTCTATACAGCACATTCTTTTTTTTTTCTGTATGTAAACTTTTTGCTAATTGAAAGAGATATCATGGTCCAATTCCACCCCCATATGTAAGTTTTCTATTCTCTGTGTTAAAAGAAAACTAATCAATTGAGAAGCTCTTTAAAGAAGAGGAAAAATACAATACCAGTAGACTTGCACTTCTGCTCTCACCGTTATCATTTACTTGACTGATGGCCACTGTCCCCTTCAGATGTAGTTAACACATGGAAATGATGTTTAAGTCTGGAAAAGTAAAAGAAGATGTTTAGGTTTGTTCTTTTATTCTTTTATAATCAGTCCTTAATACCCTTTTTATGTACTCATGAATAAGTGGTGGAAATCTGCCACAGATTTTATTTTTTCCTAAGCACGACAGCCTCAAGTTCCCAAGTCCTTCCCCATGGTACCAGCATAATGAGCCCCAGGATCCTGACCTTTATTCCACTGCACACTGACAGAACACCTGGCTTTGCCCTCTGTTTTTTCAAGAAGAGAGGAGGGTATTTCACAGATTTTGGGGGACTGATGGTACCATGGAGCAATCTAAGCCAGAGTCCGTTATGTGATGCCAAGATTGTTTTTTTGTTTTCTTTTCTTTTGTTTTGTTTTTTGTTTTGTTGTTGTTGTTGTTGTTGTTGTAAGAGAGGGGATCTGATGGGGTTTGGGCAGTCTTGTCCTAAGTTATCTTTTAGACAAAGCAACTAAGTTAACCATCTCATTTACTCACTATATATTAATACTGCAGTCTCAATCCCAGAACAGGTAACTAAAAGAAAAATGGACTGAGCCCTTCAAAGTCAAACATAAGGCAGATGAACCATGGGATCAAATCCTCCTCTCAATTAGAGGTGGAGTGGGCAGCACCATCCCAGAGTCCTCAGGATTGGAGAGTGAATTATGGACTAGAGTGGACTTACTAGTATTTTACTATGGACTTGTAGTGATTCTAGCAATGGAAGAAATTATATCATTCATGTGGAGGCAGTAGACACTGAAGGTTCTGAGGGCAGAGAGAGGGAAATACAGGTGAAATGTAGGGGCGTTTTGGGGACTTGGTAATTTTCCTGAGTGACATTACAATGATAGATATGGGCCATTATATATCTTGCCATAACTTACAAAATTGTGCAAGAGAGAGTGTAAGCTGCAATGCAAACTATAATCCATGCTTAGTGGCACTGCACTAAAATGTTTTCATCAACTGTAACAAATGTGCCACACTAATGAAGGATGTTGATAATGTGGGAAAATGTGGGAAGGGTGGGAAGTGGAGCAAATGGGAATCCCTTGTTTTTTTGTGTAACATTTATGTAATCTAAATACTTTTTTTAAAAATTAAAAATATATTAAAAAATAAATAAATCAAGGTCTAAATACATGGAATCTCTTATGTCAACTGCATGTACTAATAAAACAGGTCTAAATGTTTAAAAAAAAGTCAAACATAGAACTTCTGGAGTACAAGCTAGAAAGAAGAGTTTGTATGTTTGCTTTATTTTCTTTTGTGTTTTTCTTTGGTTTGGTGTGATTCTGTTTGCTTGTTGCTTGTTTGTGTTTTTGTTTTTTTTTTAATTCTACACACCTTGCCTCCTCTGTATAATTTAAATGAGCATAGCAAGCAGAAGATAACTTGAGCTGCTTAAATTATGAGACTGTATCTGAGGCAAGAAGTCAGTACTCTCATTCCCAACCTTGTCTCCTTTCTCTGCTACTTTGACCTGATTTGCTGTGGTCTAAAATGCTTCTTTTGTCTGAGATCTTAAATCCTTCAAGTTTAAGAAATGGGGGAGAGAATCTCACTCATAAGGAATTTTATATAAACAAGATAAGGCTTAAGCACAACTGAGGAACTATCTTTTTCCTGTCATCAGGTTGGGTGCATCCCAGAACATTATAAATTTTCAATTCCATGAGATAAGGATCCATATCTGTCTTGATTATGCTGTTCTCCAATACAGACTCTAGGTATTTAGTGTGCACTCAGTAACAATTTTGGGAAGGAAGAACTATAGCAATAAAAGAAGGAGGGAAGGAAGGAGGGAAGGAAGGAAGGAAGGAAGGAAGGAAGGAAGGAAGGAAGGAAGGAAGGAAAGAAGGAAGGGAGGGAGGCAGGTTGTAAGAAAAACATCTCAAGGAGAATTAGTGCTGGAGTAAGGCATTTTAGAACCCTAAAGCCCTGGTGGTAGAAGGGGCCATAAGAGACCACTGGTGTCCAGCTCTCTGCATCCACATAAGAGATTATCTGTACCACTCATCATTTATTTTTTGAGAATGCATTGGACAAAAGGCTCCATGAATCTCTTTACCTGCCATTTTTATTGCCAGCAAAGTCTTGTTCGCATACTGGTATGCAACTTGTCGAAAATTTCCACACTATAGTTCCAGGTTTATTGTTCCCACCTGAGATATCAATGTGAAACTTAGGAAATTTGCCTATATTAATTTAGACTTGATAGCAGGCAAACAACTGGTCATTTTTAAAAAAGAATTCAATCAACCTAGCTTTATTTCCTTCTCTCTACTTCCTTGAATATATACGGCACCCATATAAATCACTCTGTATAACAGGCTCTCTAGTTTATTGAGAGACAGGGAAAAGGTTCTTGTGAAATTCTGATTAGTTGAGACTCAATAAAACCAAGAAAATTTAATATACTTTGAGGAAAGAAAGAAAAATTAAAATAGAAGATGAGATCACAATTCTAATTATACAATTTCTTAAAATACTTTTTTTATTTTTTAAAGATACTCAGATTACATAAACATTACATAAAAAATGCAAGGGATTCCCATATGCCCCACTCCCCACTCCTTCCACACTTTCCCACATCAACAACATCCTTCATCAGTGTGGTACATTTGCTACAATTGATGAACAAATATTGGAACATTGCCACCAAGTGTGGACTATAGTCTACATTATAGTTTAAACTCTCTCCCACACAATTTGTATCTGTAGTTGCAATGTCATTCAGGACAATTCCAGTGTCCCAAAAATGTGGCCTCTCTCTAAGCCAAACTCAGCATATAAATGCATTACCTTCCCCCCAGTGTGGGACATGACTCCAGGGGATGAGCTTCCCTGAAACGAAGGGATTAGCACTAAGCACCAACTCACAATGCAACTGGAAAAAGACCTTGACCAAAGTGGGAAAGCATAAAGACAAATAAGTTTATATGGATAAGAGACTTCAAAGTGAGTCAGGAGGTCATTCCAAAGGTTACACTTATGCACATCTCAACAGGATCTCATTGACTGCCATGGTAAATATTGCCTCAAGTAGCAGGGCTCCTGAGGGCTTTGGAGACCTCCAGACACTATAGGCAGGGCTGACAGCTGACAGCGCAGGAGTTTGGCGCCTGCCAGTGGGCCCTACTTTGGAATTTATGCTCCCCAGTGTGACAGAGTTGGACTCAGTTGTGGTTTCCCTAGACATGGCTCTTCTGCCCCTTCTATTTGAACCTATAGTTAGTACTACAGCTGCTAGGTTTATGTCCAAGAGACAAAATTATACAATTTTAAAAGGTAGTCCTACACTCAAATAATATTCATCCCAGTTTCCTACACCTTCTGTAGTGGAAGCTCTGGATATTGGTAACAAAGGGCGTGAGTGATACCTCTATCATCCTGAAAAAGCCTTAGTGGATCAGAATTCAATGATGACCCTAGACTTTCCATAGTAACTCAAGCAAAGTGGACTCAGCTGCCTTGGAAAGAGTTAAAAAACAACAGTTGAAATCAAGAAGGTTCTCAGCCAACTTTTCAGAGACAGAACACCCAATTCTTTAACCATTCTGTAATGGTTTTGCCACGTAATTTTAATTGTTACTACAAGTAGAGGTGATGTTAGTAGCAGCATCAGCTGTCAGTATCTATTGAGGCTTCACTACATGGTGAACTTTATGATAAAGACTTTATATGGATTAACTTATTTATTCATAAATTATCTTCTTTAATCCTTGAAACAATCATATCAAGTAAATATTATCTTCATTTTTCAGATGATGAAATTGATGGAATAATATGTTAAATAACTTGCTCATGGTTACTAACTATTCAGAGAAAATGAAGCTGGCCTGTGACCATAGATAAATTTTTATTTCAGCATGAAGCTCTCTGCCTCAACCACAAATATAACCCATCCATTGGTCCTCTACAAATTGTGTTTTAAAGTACAAAGTAATGCAGATTAGAGGGCAGGGTGAGAGATTAGGTGGGAGACAGGTTAAAGTCAGGGGAACTCAAAACTTTAACCAATCCTCAGTTTTACAAACACAATAAAAAACTTTCTCCTTCTCATGGTGACTAAGGAACAGCATTTTGAGATGCTAAAGGAAGCATGGCATTAATATGTAAAATTGTAATTTATATGAAAAATTTTCCCTAATGATTGTAACATTTTGAAATATAAAATTAATCTATTCATAACTCACTATAATAAGGCAGAAATTAGGCAAGCACTTTATATCTATAAACCCTGTGATCTTTTGTCATCTTATTAAAAGCAACATAATTCTGATTATAAGCCAGGTGTCCAGATTTCCTTCTAAATTGGTAGCGATATAAGATTAGTACCCCATTCTTTAAAATATTCACATAGTTCATGCAAAATCACGATTGTTGGCAGGATAATAATTGGCTTAATTAAGGAAAAGAAAGGGAAGGAAACAAACATTTATTGACCACCTGCATCATATTGTACTAGGTGCATCCACATACATTGTCTTATTATGATGATAATTCATATCTCACATGCTTGTTCTGAGGATTAAAGAAGGTCACATATGCGAATGTGCCCGTAGGGAGGCAGAGAAAAGGACCTAATATTATCAATCACTTACCATGATCCAGATCCTGTGCTTTGTGCTCTCTCATACATTATTTCTTTTAATCTTCACAACAGCCCTACACAACTGGTCTTGCAATTTAGAGTTTATGCATAAGGAGACTAAATCTCAGTCCATTTTTAAACTATTAACTAAGGTTACACAGCTAGTAGATGGTGGCATTAGAGTGAAGGCCCTGATTTTATTGAATTCTGCAGTCATGCTCCTGCCACTTAATTAAAGGACAGTGCTTTTTAACAGCACTTCAACATATCATAAGGACAGAGGGGAAGAAAGACATCAATATTCCCTTGAATACATTCAACAAATACACATTCAGCACATACTCTGTGCCAGGCACTAAGCTAAATTTTTTACATAAATGAACCCAGTTAATCTTCACAACACACCTAGGAGAGAGGTTCCAAGATGATCCCTATTTTACAGATGAGGAAAAAGGGGCTCAATGAGGTTATATTAATTTTCCCAACATCATAAAGCTATGAAATGACAGAACCTGAATTCAAAATTAGTTTTGCCTGTTTTCAAAGTCTGTACTCTTTCTAGAATAGCATACTACTTCTGGAAGGCAAATCATGCTTGCATGAAGCAAAGAAATGTACTTTGGATCATCTTGGACACCACTAGGAAACCCAGAGTG
Source organism: Cabassous unicinctus (assembly GCA_029593785.1). NCBI lineage: Eukaryota > Metazoa > Chordata > Mammalia > Cingulata > Chlamyphoridae > Cabassous > Cabassous unicinctus. Next base: position 9,977 of record JAQZBX010096171.1, read on the forward strand.
CTGGTCCCAGCACTTGGGCTCTATTAGGTTGACTGTCCTCTGAGAGAATTGCTCAATGTTGGTCACTCTGACAGCAGAAGGGACCACAAGAAACCATCAAGTCCAGCCACCTCCTTCATGCAACATCATTTCTTAACTACCTTCCTACTCTTATACTAAAGATATGTTGATCCCATCTTAAACCTAGTATTGTTCTATGCATACCATAGGTAACAAACCAGAGTATGACATGCTCCATGAAAAAATTATATCCACTACTAGAGATAGAATGCCACAGCCTAATAAATAAAGGACAACATAGAAAAGGCTACTGCATAACAAATGGACTTGAGGGATCCCATAGGAAGACTATTTTCAAGTCATAAACTTATCTCCAAGATCTGTCCTCTGTTGTTCACCTCAGCAACATGCCCTATTTAACCCTACTAATATGTAAACCAATGACCATACCTCTTGATGGGCAAGGCCCAGTCCACCTCTTTCCTTCTCCAGGATCAGTGGTCAATCTCTTCTCTTGCTATAGCTATATCCATGTCATCCACCCTTGCTACAGTTCTCAATATTCTGCCAGCCAAAAGTATGGTTTTCTGAATTCAATCCTGAGCAAGCAAATTTGTTTTTTGTTTCATTCAAAAGCATCCAATTTGTCTCTCCTCCCACAAGGCTATCTTCTCATATCTGCATCAGGGGATCAAAGTTAGAAGTAAAGAGTTCCATGAATTCCTTGCCTGGGTGACCTGAGTATGGCCCTGGGGGATGGTTGGCCCAAAACTAAGAGTCTGATGTTAATGAGGACTAGATAGAGGGTTCATGCTCTGGGGGATCAGTTATAATACTGCATAGGGAAATTTGTGCTGCACCTGAAAGCTCTGGGCAGTCACTACCAAAGCCAGGCCCTGTATCACAAAGGGGAACTGTGTCAAATTGTAGGGGGCCTCCAAGAAAACTCATCAAAGTGCATATGCTAAGGGAGCAGAAGAAAGAGCTACAGATTTCACACTCAAGAGTCAGTGTAATGTAACAAGATACACATGCCTTCTGGATCTGGAAACCTGTGTGACATTGGGCAGATACTTAATCTCTCCAAGTTTGTTTCTTTATTTTTTTAATGGGTAGCAAGTTGGGTGGAGAGGAACCGAAGCATGAGTCAGGGAATCACATTTATTGAGTGTGATCTTAATGCCAGGCATTGTGCTCAGTACCTCATATAGATAATCAATTCATCCTCCCTAAATTTCTTCAAATTATGAATTATTATTATTGAAATAAAAATGTGCAATATAAGAAGAGAATGCCTAGATCATAGTATACTCAATAAATGTCAGCTCCCTTCCTATTAAAATCTACAAGGAAATGACAAGACTCCAGTTTTCAGAGAAGACATCTATTTAGCATTCTCCCTAGTGCTTAGTAATGCAGTTTGAAGAGGATTGAAGCAATCAATTTTAGAAGAAATCATAGACTGTCAGAGTTGAAAGTATCTTAAGAGATTGTTGATGTCCAATTCTTCAATGGATAGACCTGAGATCCAGAGTGGGAAGATACTTATTTCCTCCCAAGTTTGTGTGTTCCTATGACCCCACAGGGATTGGCTCAGAGAACGCTACCCTAACCCTGTGTGAGCAGAAGTGAATGGCAGTGCTCAGAATCTGGTGGTCCTAGTTCATAGAAGCTTAGGGATCAAGAGCTGCTGTTGCCTAGGAGCTATAGAAAGAAAGGAAGGAAAGGAAGCTAGATTCTGCAGGATCACCTTGATGGGGTAGCTAACTTGTAAATAAAGGCAGGATCATGATCTTTGTTCAGCTCCATCTTTGGGGATTACAAGACTTCACAGTGTTGTACTTTCCCTATGGGGT
>JAQZBX010096172.1:0-10457 GCA_029593785.1 Cabassous unicinctus
GAAACCAGTGTCTTGAAGTTGTGTGTAAACGAATACACATGCAAATCAGCCAATGAAAGAAGTCACTTTTATGGTTTTGAAAGCAAAGTACTAACTGCATTCAACCAACGAAAGGAAAGGCAGTGTTTTCCAGATGATTGTAATTGAAAACACATGTAATACAATGTAAGAAAGAGGAATCTTACTTAGATTTCAAAAGCGATCAAACTGCAGCCTTGGCATAACAAAACCAGTGGTTTCACATTCATTTTAAGTGAAAACTAGTGCCTAGCTGCCACTGTAATGAGTATATTGCTTGGTTTTGAAAAATGAAGAAACCAGTGTTTTGGCATAGCATGAGGTGAAAGCAGTGTTTATAGGTTTACAATGAGTGAAAGAAATTGCCTGGCAGCCAAACAAATAAGTTTCCTACTTAACTTTCAAAGTTGAATTAACTGCTGATTTCAGAGACTGTTAGGTGGAACAAGTGTTTTGAACATGAATTAACTGAAAACAATGGCAGAGCATCAAAGAAAACACAAATCTTATTGAGTTTCGTAAAGTGAAGTAACCACAGCATTGGCTAAGCCTTTGGTATAAGCTGTGTGTTGACATGTGCGTCAAAGCAAGGACATAGCAGCCAAACAAACAAGAATGTAACTTACCCTTGAAACTTGAAGTAACTCCTGCATTCACAAAGAGTTAGATGATACCACTGTCTTGAAGTTGTGTGTAAATGAATACACATGCAAACCAACCAATGAAACCAGTCACTTTTATGGATTTTAAAGCAAATAACTAACTGCATTCAACCAACGAAAAGGAAGGCAGTGTTTTCTAGATGATTGTAATTGAAAACACATATAATGCAATGTAAGAAACAGAAATCTTACTTAGATTTCAAAAGTGATCAAACTGCAACCTTGGCAAAGCAAAACCAGTGTTTTCACATTCATTTTAAGTGAAAACAAGTGCCTAGCTGCCATTTTAATGAGTATATTGCTTGGTTTTGAAAACTGAAGAAACCAGTGTTTTGGCATAGCATTAGGAGAAAGCAATGTTTTTAGTTGATAATGAGTGAAAAAAAGTGCTTAGCAGCCAAACAAATAAGTATCTTACTTAACTTTCAAAGTGGAATGAACTGCTGAGTTCAGAGACTGTTAGGTGAAACCAGTGTTTTGAACATGAAATAAATGAAAACAATGGCAGAGCATCAAGTAAAACACAAATCTTATTGAGTTTCATAATGTGAAGAAACCACAGCATTGGCTGAGCCTTAGGTAATAGCTGTGTGTTGACATGTGCGTCAAAGCAAGGACATAGCTGCCAAAGAAACAAGAATCTTACTTACCCTTGAAACGTGAAGAAACTACTGCCTTCACGAAGAGTTAGTTGAAACCAGTGTCTTGAAGTTGTATATAAATGAATACAAATGCAAAACAGCCAATGAAACAAGTCACTTTTATGGTTTTCTAAAGCAAAAAACTAACCACATTCAACCAACGAATGGAAACGCAGTGTTTTCCAGATGATTGTAATTGAAGACACATGTAATGCAATGTGAGAAACAAGAATCTTTCATAGTTTTCAAAAGTGATCAAACTGCAACCTTGGTATAGCAAAACCAGTGCTTTCACATTCATTTTAAGTGAAAAGTAGTACCTAGCGGCCATTGTAATGAGTATATTGCTTGGTTTTGAAACTGAAAAAACCAGTGTTTTGGCATAGCAATAGGGGAAAGCAGTGTTTTTAGGTTGATAATGAGTGAAACAAAGCACCTAACTCCAAACAAATATGTATCTTACTTAACTCTCTAAGTTGAATTAACTGCTGAGTTCAGAGACTGTTATGTGAAACCAGTGTTTTGAACATGAATTAAATGAAAACAACGGCATAGCATCAAATAAAACACAAATCTTATTGAGTTTCTTAAAGTGAAGAAACCACTGAATTTTGTGAGCATTAGGTATAAGCTGTGTGTTGACATGTGCATCAAAGCACGGACATAGCAGCCAAACAAACAAGAATCTTACTTACCCTTGAAACTTGAAGTAACTACTGCATTCACAGAGTTAGGGGAAACCAGTGTCTTGAAGTTGTGTGTAAAAGCATACACATGCAATCAGACAATGAAACGAGTCACTTTTATGGTTTTCTAAAGCAAAGAACTAACTGCATTCAACCAACGAAAGGAAAGGCAGTGTTTTCCATATGATTGTAATTGAAAACACATGTGAAGCATTGTAAGAAACAAGAATCTTACTTAGATTTCCGAAGTGATCAAATGGCAACTTTGGTATAGCAAAACCAGTATTTTCGCATTCATTGGAAGTGAAAACTAGAGCCTAGCTGCCCTTGTAATGAGTATATTGCTTGGTTTTGAAAACTGAAGAAACCAGTGTTTTGGCATAGAATTTGGTAAAGCAGTGTTTTTAGGTAGATAATGAGTGAAAAAAGCGCCTAGCAGCCAAACAAATAAGTATCGTACGTAACTTTCAAAGTTGAATTAACTGCTGAGTTCTGAGACTCTTAGGAGAAACCAGTGTTTTGAACATGAATGTAAATGAAAACAATGGCAGAGCATCAAATAAAACACAAATCTTATTGAGTTTCGTAAAGTGAATTAACCACTGCATTGGCTGATCCTTTGGTATAAGCTGTGTGTTGACATGGGCGTCAAAGCAAGGACATAGCAGCCAAACAAACAAGATTCTTACTTACCCTTGAAACTTGAAGTAACTACTGCATTCTCAAAGAGTTAGGTGTAACCAGTGTCTTGAAATTGTGTGTAAATAAATACAAATGCAAATCAGCCAATGAAGCAAGTCACTTTTATGGTTTTCTAAAGCGAAGAACTAACTGCATTCCACCAATGAAAGGAAAGGCAGTGTTTCCCAGATGATTGTAATTGAAAACACATGTGTAGCATTGTAAGAAACAAGAATCTTACTTAGATTTCCGAAGTTATCAAATGGCATCATTGGCATAGCAAAACCAGTGTTTTCACATTCATTTTATGTGAAAAGTAGTGCCTAGCGGCCATTGTAATGAGTATATTGCTTGGTTTTGAAAACTGAATAAACCAGTGTTTTTGCATAGCATTAGGTGAAAGAAGTGTTTTTAGATTGATAATGAGTGAAACAATGCGCCTAGCAGCCAAACAAATAAGTAACTTAATTAACAATCAAATTTGAATTAACTGCTGAGTTCAGAGACTGTTAGGTGAAACCAGTGTTTTGAACATGAATTAAATGAAAACAATGGCAGAGCATCAAATAAAACACAAATCTTATTGAGTTTTGCAAAGTGAACAAACCACTGCATTGGCTGAGCCTTAGGTATAAGTGGTGTGTTGACATGTGCGTCAAACCAAGGACATAGCAGCCAAGCAAACAAGAATCTTACTTACCCTTGTAACGTGAATTAAATACTGCATACACAAAGAGTTAGGTGAAACCAGTGTCTTGAAGTTGTGTGTAAATGAATACACATGCAAACCAGCCAATGAAACAAGTCACTTTTATGGTTTTCTAAAGCAAATAACTAACTGCATTCAACCAACGAAAGGAAAGGCAGTGTTTTCCAGATGATTATTATTGAAAACACATATGTAGCATTGTAAGAAACAAGAATCTTACTTAGATTTCCGAAGTGATCAAATGGCAGCCTTGGCATAGCAAAATCAGTGTTTTCTTATTCATTGGAAGTGAAAACTAGAGCCTGGCTGCCACTGTAATGAGTATATTGCTTAGTTTTGAAAACTGAAGAAACCTGTGTTTTGGCATAGCATTCGGTGAAAGCAGTGTTTTTAGGTTGATAATGAGTGAAAGAAAGCGCCTAGCAGCCAAACAAATAAGTATCTTACTTAACTTTCAAAGTTGAATTAACTGTTGAGTTCAGAGGCTGTTAGGTGAAACCAGTGTTTTGAACATGAATTTAAATGAAAACAATGGCAGAGCATCAAATAAAACACAAATCGTATTGAGTTCCGTAAAGTGAATTTACCACTGCATTGGCTAAGCCTTAGGTTTAAGCTGTGTCTTGACATGTGCATCAAAAAAAGGACATAGCAGCCAAACAAACAAGAATCTTACTTACCCTTGAAACTTCAAGTAACTACTGCATTCACAAAGAGTTAGTTGAAACCAGTGTCTTGAAGTTGTGTGTAAATGAACACACATGCAAATCAGCCAATGTAACAAGTCACTTTTATGGTTTTAAAAGCAAATAACTAACTTCATTCAACCAACGAAAGGAAAGGCAATGTTTTCCAGATGATTGTAATTGAAAACACATGTAATGCAACTTAAGAAACAAGAATCTTACTTAGATTTCAAAAGTGAGCAACCTGCAGCCTTGTCATAGCAAAACCAGTGATTTCACATTCATTTTATGTGAAAATTAGTGCCTAGCGGCCATTCTAATGAGTATATTGCTTGGTTTTGAAAACTGAAGAAACCAGTGTTTTGGCATTGCATTAGGTGAAAGCAGTGTTTTTTGTTGATAATGAGTGAAAGAAAGCGCTTAGCAGTCAAACCAATAAGTATTTTAGTTATCTTTCAAAGTTGAATGAACCGCTGAGTTCAGGGACTGTTAGGTGAAACCAGTGGTTTGAACATGAATTTAAATGAAAACAATGGCAGAGCATCAAATAAAACACAAATCTTATTGAGTTTCATAAGTGAATTAACCACTGCTTTACCTAAGCCTTAGGTATAAACTCTGTGTTGACATGTGCGTCAAAGCAAGGACATAGCAACCAAACAAACAAGAATCTTACTTACCCTTGAAACTTGAAGGACCTGCTGCATTCACAAAGAGTTAGGTGAAACCAGTGTCTTGAAGTTGTGTGTAAATGAATACACATGCAAATCAGCCAATGAAACAAGTCACATTTATGGTTTTCTAAAGCAAAGAACTAACTGCATTCAACCAACAAAAGGAACGGCAGTATTTTCCAGATGATTGTAATTGAAAACACATGTATGGCATTGTAAGAAAAAAGAATCTTACTTAGATTTCCAAAGTGACCAAATGGCAGCCTGGGCATAACAAAACCACTGTTTTCACATTAATTGGAAGTGAAAACTAGTGCCTAGCTGCCATTGTAATGATTTAATTGCTTGGTTTTGAAAACAGAAGAAACCGGTGTTTTGGCATATCTTTAGGTGAAAGCAGTGTTTGTAGGTTGATAATGAGGGAAAGAAAGCACATACCAGCCAAACAAATAAGTATCTTTCTTAACTTTCAATGTTGAATTAACTGCTGAGTTCAGAGACTGTTAGGTGAAACCAGGGTTTTGAATATGAATTTAAATTAAAACAATGGCAGAGCATCAAATAAGACACAAATCTTATTGAGTTTTGTAAAGAGAAGAAACCACTGCATTGGCTGAGCCTGAGGAATAAGCAGTGTGTTGACTTGTGCATCAAAGCAAGGACATAGCAGCCAAACAAACAAGAATCTTACTGACCCTAGAAACTTGAAGAAACTACTGCATTCACAAAGAGTTAGGTGAAACAAGTATCTTGAATTTGTGTGTAAATGAATACACATGCAAACCAGCCAATGAATCAAGTCACTTTTATGGTTTTATAAAGCAAAGATCTAACTGCATTCAACCCCCGAAAGGAAAGGCAGTGTTTTACAGATGTTCGTAATTGAAAACACAAGTGTAGAGTTTTAAGAAACATGAATCTTACATAGATTTCCAAAGCGATCAAATGGCAGTCTTGGCATAGCAAAACCATTGTTTTCACATTCATAGGAAGTGAAAACTGGAGCCAACTGCCATTGTAATGAGTATATTGCTTGGTTTTGAAAACAGAAGAAACCAGTGTTTTGGCATAGCATTAGGTGAAAGAAGGGTTTTTAGGTTGATAATGAGTGAAACAAAGCGCCTAGCAGCCAAACAAATAAGTATCTTACTTAACTTTCAAAGTTGAATTAACTACTGAGTTCAGAGACTGTTAGGTGAAACCATTGTTTTGAACATGATTTCATTGAAAACAATGGCAGAGCATCAAATAAAACACAAACCTTATTGAATTTCGTAAAGTGAAGAAACCACTGCATTGGCTGAGCCTTAGGTATAAGCTGTGTGTTGACTTGTGCATCAAAGCAAGGACATAGCAGCCAAACAAACAAGAATCTTACTTACCCTAGAAACTTGAAGAAACTACTGCATTCACAAAGAGTTAGGTGAAACAAGTGTCTTGAATTTGTATGTAAATAAATACACATGCAAACCAGCCAATGAAACAAGCCCTTTTATGGTTTTCTAAAGCAAAGAACTAACTGCATTCAACCCCTGAAAGGAAAGGCAGTGTTTTCCAGATGATTTTAATTGAAAACACATGTGTAGAATTTTAAGAAACATGAATCTTACTTAGATTTACAAAGTGAACAAATGGCAGCCTTGGCATAGCAAAACAAGTGTTTTCACATTAATTGGAAGTGAAAACTAGTGTCAGCTTCCATTGTAATGAGTATACTGCTTGGTTTTGAAAACAGAAGAAACCAGTGTTTTGGCATAGCATTAGGAGAAATCAGTGTTTTTACATTGATAATGAGTGAAAGAAAGTGCCCAGCAGCCAAACAAACAAGCCTCTAAATTAACTTTCAAAGTTGAATTAACAGCTGAGTTTAGAAACTGTTATGTGAAACCATTGTTTTGAACATGAATTTAAATGAAAGCAATGGCAGACCATCAAATAAAACACAAATCTTATTGAGTTTTGTAAAGTGAAGAAACCACAGCATTGGCTAAGCCTCAGGTAAAAGCTGTGTGTTCACATGTGCATCAAAGCAAGGGCATAGCCGCCCAACAAACAAGAATCTTAATTACCTTTAAAACTTGACCTAAGTACTGCATTCACAAAGAGTTAGGTGAAACCAGTGTCTTGAAGTTGTTTGTAAATGAATACACATGCAAATCAGCCAATGAAACAAGTTCTTTTAATGGTATTCTACAGCAAAGGACTAAATGCTGCAACCAATGTAAAGGAAAGGCAGTGTTTTCCAGATGATTGTAATTGAAAACACATGTAATGCATTGCAAGAAACAAGAATCTTACTTAGATTTCCAAAGTGATCAAATGGCAGCCTTGGCATAGCAAAACCAGTGTTTTCACATTAATTGGAAGTAAAAACTAGTGCCAGCTTCCATTGTAATGAGTATATTGCTTGGTTTTTAAAAGGGAAGAAACCAGTGTTTTTGCATACCATTAGGTGAATTCAGTGTTTTTACATTGATAATGAGTGAAAGAAAATGCCTAGCATCCAAACAAATAAGTATCTTACTTAACTTACAAAGTTGAATTAACTGCTGAGTTCACAGACTGTTAGGTGAAACCAGTGTTTTGAACATGAATTTAAATGAAAACAAATGGCAGAGCATCAAATAAAACACACATTTTATTGAGTTTCATAAAGTGAAGAAACCACTGCATTGCATAAGCCTTAGGTAAAAGCTGTGTGTTGATATGTGCGTCAAAGCAAGGGCAAAGCAGCCAAACAAACGAGAACGTTACTGAGATTTCCAAAGTGATCAAACGGCAGCCTTGGCAAAGAAAAGCTAGTGTTTGGCTGCTGGGCGCTTTCTTTCACTCATTATCAACGTAAAAACACTGATTTCACTTAATGCTATCCCAAAATATTGGTTTCTTCTGTTTTCAAAACCAAGCAATATATTCATTACAATGGCAGCTAGGCACTAGTTTTCACATCCAATGAATGTGAAAACACTGGTTTGCTATGCCAAGCCTGCCATTTGATCACTTTGGAAGTCTAAGTAAGATTCTTATTTCTTACAATGCATTACATGGGTTTTCAATTACAATCATCTGGAAAACACTGCCTTTCCTTACGTTGGTTGCAAGCATTTAGTCCTTTGCTTTAGAAAACCCTTAAAAGGACTTGTTTCATTGGCTGATTTGCATGTGTATTCATTTACACAGCACTTCAAGACACTGGTTTCACCTACCTCTTTATGAATGCAGTAGATACTTCAAGTTTCAAGGGTAGGTAAGATTCTTGTTTGTTTGGCTGCTATGTCCTTGCTTTGACGCACATGTCAACACACAGCTTATACCTATGTCTTTGCCAAAGCAGTGGATTCTTCACATTATGAAACTCAATAAGATTTGTGTTTTATTTGATGCACTGCCATTGTTTTCATTTAAATTCTTGTTCAAAAAACTGGTTTCACGTAACAGTCTCTGACCTCAGCAGTTAATTCAACTTTGAAAGTTAAGTAAGATTCTTATTTGTTTGGCTGCTAGGCGCTTTCTTTCACTCATTATGAACCTAAAAACACTGCTTTCACCTAATGCTATGCCAAAACACTGGTTTCTTCCGTTTTCAAAACCAAGGAATATGCTCATTACAATGGCACCTAGGCACTAATTTTCACTTCCAATGAATGTATAAACACTGGTTTTGCTATGCCAAGGCTGCGATTTGATCACTTTGGAAATCTCACTAAGATTCTTGCTTCTTAAAATGCTATACATGTGTTTTGAATTAAAATCATCTGGAAAACACGGCCTTTCCTTTACATTGGTTGCAAGCATTTAATCCTTTCTTTAGAAAGCCATTAAAAGAACTTGTTTCATTGGCTGATTTACGGGTGTATTCATTTACACACAACTTCAAGACACTGGTTTCGCCTAACTCTTTGTGATTGCAGTAGTTACTTCATGTTTTAAAGATAATTAAAATTCTTGTTTGTTTGGCGGCTATGCCCTTGCTTTGACGCACATGTCACCACACAGCTTTTACCTAAGGCTTTGCCAATGCAGTTGTTTCTTCACTTTACGAAACTCAATATTATTTGTGTTTTATTTGATGCTCTGCCAATGTTTTCATTTAAATTCCTGTTCAAAACACTGGTTTCGCCTAACAGACTCTGAACTCTGCAGTTAATTAAACTTTGAAAATTAAGGAACACACTTATTTGTTTGGCGGCTGGGTGCTTTCTTTCACTCATTATCAACCTAAAAACACTGATTTCACCTAATTCTATGCCAAAACACTGGTTTCTTCCATTTTAAAAGCCATGCAATGTCCTCATTACAATGGCAGTTAGGCACTAGTTTTCACTTCCAATGAATGTGAAAACACTGGTTTTGCTATGGCAAGGCTGCCATGTGATCACTTTTGAAATCTAAGTAATATTCTTGTTTCTTACTATGCATTACATGAGTTTTCAATTACAATAATCTGGAAAACACTGCCTATCCTTTCGTTGGTTGAATGCAGTTAGTTCTTTGCTTTAGAAAACCACAAAAGTGACTTGTATCATTGTCTGTTTTGCATGTGTATTCATTTACACACAACTTCATGACACTGGTTTCACCTATCTCTTTGTGAATGCAGTAGTTACTTCAAGTTTCAATGGTAAGTAAGATTCTTATTTGTTGGCTGCTATGTCCTTGCTTTGACGCACATGGCAAAACACAGCTTATACCTAAGGCTTAGCCAATGCATTGGTTTCTTCACTTTATGAAACTCAATAAGATTTCTGTTTTATTTGATGCTCTGCCATTGTTTTCATTTAAATTCATGTACAAAACACTGGTTTCACCTAACAGACTTTGAACTCAGCAGTTTATTCAACTTTGAAAGTTTATTAAGATGCTTGTTTGTTTGGCTGCTGGGCACTTTCTTTCACTCATTATGAATTTAAAAACACTGATTTCATCTAATGCTATGCCAAAACACTGGTTTCTTCAGTTTTCAAAATCAAGCAATATACTCATTACAAAGGGAGCTAGGGACTAATTTTCACTTAAAATGAATGTGAAAACACAGGTTTTGCTATGCCAAGGCTACAGTTAGATCACTTTGGAAATCTAAGTAAGATTCTTGTCTCTTACAATGCCTTACTTGTGTTTTCAATTACAATCATCTGGAAAACACTGCCTTTCCTTTCGTTGGTTGAATGCAGTTAGTTCTTTACTTTAGAAAACCATAAAATTGACTTGTTTCATTGGCTGATTTGCATGTGTATTCATTTTCACACAACTTCAAGACACTGGTTTCACCTAACTCTTTGTGAATGCAGTAGTTAGTTCAAGTTTCAAGGGTAAGTAAGATTCTTGTTTGTTTGGCTGCTATGTCCTAGCTTTGACGCACATGTCAACAAACAGCTTATACCTAATGAATAGCCAATGCAGTGGTTTCTTCACTTTATGAAACTCAATAAGATTCGTGTTATATGTGCTGCTCTGCCATTGTTTTCATTTAAATTCATGTTCAAAACCCTGGTTTCACCGAACAGTCTCTGACCTCAGTAGTTAATTCAACTTTGAAAGTTAAGTAAGATTCTTATTTGTTTTGCTGCTAGGTGCTTTCTTTCACTCATTATGAACCTAAAAACACTGCTTTCACCTAATGCTATGCCAAAACACTGGTTTCTTCCGTTTTCAAAACCAAGCAATATAATCATAACAATGGCAGCTAGGCACTAATTTTCA
>JAQZBX010096173.1:0-11831 GCA_029593785.1 Cabassous unicinctus
GGTTGGGCCACAACTTGGGAACTCTGATGAAGATTTTGATGAATTCTCTGGTAGAAACTGGCTGCCGAAGAGAAAGAAGTTCCTCTTTCTAACTGTTGAATTCATATGTCCTTTTTTTAAGGCCTTTAAGTGTTTGGATGAGTCCTCTCTCATTACTGAAATCTATACCATTTGTTGCTTGAAGATGTAATCAGCCATAGAGGAAATCAACTTATTAATCTTTAAATACATAAAGTACAGTAAAAAAATCTGGTCAGTGTTTGTTTGTCCAAATAACTAGGAACCATAAGCTAGCAAAGTTGACACATGACATATCACACTCTATTTAACACATGTCAGTTTTCAACACTTATTAGCTCCCCAGGTACTGCACATCCTTGTGGTGTTCTTGCTAATGTCCACATCTTTGAAAATAACCTCTTGTTTTATACTCTAATTCAATTGTGGCATCTGATTCCATCCTGTCTTTGCTCTAAGACCAAGACTGATGCAACTGCTTAATAATATTGCTTCAATATATACACAGCAAAATCTAGAAAAACAGATAAATTCACCTTTCCAGTGGAACATTTAAACTAAATTTTCAATTATTCATAAAGCAAGCAAAAGTAAGAAATAAAAGATAAAATAACACAATTCAAAACTGCAGTCATATTTAGATAAATATACAAGTATACATCCAACAATTAAGGAATGAATACATATTCCTACATACAGAGACAAAATATTTGTAAAATACTTATTAAAGTGTTAAAAAAAAAAGCCTTCATAAACTTTAAAAAAGAGATATTGTACAGAACTGTGAATTTAAGGTAAAAGTTAACAATAATCAATTTTGTATATATTTGGAAATTAAAGGATACATTGCTAAATATTTTTAAAGGCTAAACAATCTTAGAAAAACATTTAAAGATATTTAATTGAATGATAATGAACTGGTTTCAATTCTGATATCTAAATAGCTTGGATAGTCTTCACTCTCAGCCTCTAATCGAGAAAAAAAAATATGAAAAACTGAATATAACAAATTTTAGAACTCTTAGACAATTGAGAATCCCTGGAAAAATATCTCCTCAAAAACTGAAGAGATGGGCATACACAAGCAATCACATTCTTAGCACAGAAACCACAGAAGCTGGGGTCAGCCTGGGGAATGAACTATGGACTAAAGTAGACCTACTGGTGTTCTAATATACACTTATTGGGATTCAAGCAATGGAAGAAGTTATATAATTGATGTGGTGGCAGTGGGCACTGGAGGTTCTGAGAACAGGGAGAGAGAAAACCAGGTGTAATATTGGTGCAGTTTTGGAACTTGGGAATTGTCTTGAATGACATTATGACAGATACAGTACATTACACATCTTTCCATAACCTACAAAATTTTGTGGGAGAGAGGGTAACTACAGTGTAATCTATAATCCATGCTTAGTGGCAATGCTCCAAAATGTTTTCATCAATTGTGACAAATTTACCCCACTAATGAAGGATGCTATTAATGTGGGAAAATGTGGGAGATGTAGGGAGTGTGGCATATTGGAATCCCCTATATTTTTATGTAACATTTATGTAATCAAGTATCTTTTTTAAAATAAAAAATACATTAAAAAAATTAAGAATCTGTAGAAACCAAAAAAAGGAGGGGGGTAAATGAGGAATGGTTGGAGTCCAAGCATGGGCTAACTTGAAAGACAAAATTTCCTGGGGTTAAATTTTAGGGGCGCCCACATGACATGAGTCTTATCTACAGAAATCCAATCATATTTCCACTCTGAATTTCAGAGAACAATATGCTTATGTTTCCAGTAATGGAGGAGAAAAACAACAATTTTGAACTAAAACAAAAGCAGTCCATTCTCATTAACAATTTACTGCCCTATTTTACCACAGCCTAACCAAAGAAGGATTTTCCAGATCAACCTGATTGGGGGAATGGAAATATAAGATTTATGGTGTTCAATCTCCACACTAACACTTTCTGTGGTCAATCTTTAATTGTAGACATTCAAGTGGTATTTGCACTTACATGACTAATGATGTCTAGCGTCTTATCATGTTTTATTTGCTAAGTTTATTTCACCCTTGTTGAATTATCTGTTCAAAATATTGGTTCATTTTTAATTGGGTTGTACAATTTTTTATTGTGCTCAATTTTATTGGGCTGTCAATTTTTTTTCTTTTTCATATGTAATATATGTTTATATATTTTATATAGTAGTTCTTTGATGACTATATTGTTTTCAAATATATTCTCCTAGGAAATATTTTATTTTTTCCATTCTATTTACAATCTCATTCTTGTAGCAAAATTTTTCACCTTTGTAAAATTCATTTATCATGACTTTTCATTTCTGCATTATAGTTTTGTATTGAATCTAACATTTCTTTGTCTAATCCAAGGACCTAATGATTTTCTTCTTTGTTTCTTTCTAAATAATTCATATCTTATATTTTAAGTAGAAATCCATGATCCATTTTGAATCAATTTATGTATAATGTGTGAGGCACAGGTCAATGTTAATTTGCTGTGTGTATGTAATCCAGCTGTTCCATTAACATTTGTTGAAAACACTATCATTTCCCCAAGGAATTAATTATAGTCCTTTGCTTAGATTTAGTAGATCATGTATGTGTAGATCTAATTGTGAACTCTTTAGATGGTTTGACTGTTTTAATTGTCCATCTTTATGAAATTTCCAGAATTATTTGATTACTGTTGGTTTATACAATGCCTTGAAATCAAGAAATATAATTTTTAAAATTCATTCTCTTATAAATTTGTGTGGGCTGACCCAGATGCTTTACATGTTCTTAAAAATATTATAATTAGTTTTAAAATTCTAAAATGAAAAGTCAGTCTTTGTTTTAGTGGGAAGATAGCATTGACTCTAGGAATTAATTTTGTAGGTATTACTAGTGACATCTGAAAAACAGCTGAGTTGGATCCAAGATGAGGGAGTAGGGGGCAGCAGGCTGCACTCATCCTCCAGAAGCAGTGGGAAGATTAGTGGGCTTATTAAGCTTAGGGGAACTCTCATGGCTCTGGGGCAGAGTGGATAGCCAGTGAGGGGGTATTCCTAGTTAGGCACCAGGAGAGTGCTAATACCACAAGGTGACTAGTGTGGGCAGATAACATGAAGGGGCCTAGCTGGATGCCTGTAGCCTGTGATGGAAGTCCAGGGATTTTTGTTTATGTATTTTATTATATTTTTTCTATCCTCTTTCAGATACTCATGTAGTGAGGGCACCACAGAGGAATAGGTGGATGTAGATGATTGGCATGAAGGAACCTAACCAGACATCAGTGGCTTGAGAGGAAAGACCAGGTTTTTTTCTCTATCTCTCTCTCTTTTTCCAGGTACTCAGGAAGCACCAGGGCCATGGAGCAATAGATGGGCATACACAGCTGACAAGGAGAATTCTAGCTGAACACTTGTTGCCTAAGAAGGTTACCTGGAATTTCCTTCCTTCCTTCCTTCCTTCCTTCCTTCCTTCCTTCCTTCCTTCCTTCCTTCCTTCCTTCCTTCCTTTCTTCCATCTTCTTTCTTTCTTTTTTCTCTTCCTTTTCATCTTTTTTCCCTTTTCATTTCCTTTTTCCCTCTTTTATCTTTTTTTCTTAAATTTTATTCAGTTAAAGACAGGCAAATTTAAAGGTTTAGAATAATTTGACATAAGATTCTAAGAATAACCTTAACATAAAACAAATAAAAATAAAACCCTAGGCAAGAGGAAACTATCCAACAGAATAAACTCACCAAGATGAACAGATGCTGGATATCAGAAAAAATTACAAACCATACTAATAGAAGGTATGGCACAGTCAAAGTAACCACCTTAAAAGCCATGGGAGATATAGAATTTTGAAAAACTAATCAAAGATTAACACAGAAATCTTAAAAAAAAAATAAAAGGAAATGAAGGAAAAAATAAAGGATATTAAGAAGAACTTGGTGAGCATACAGAAGAAATTGTAAACATATATTAAAAAAGAAATCCTATGTTAATGAAATATACAATAAAAGAAATTAGAAATACCATAGAATAACACAACAGCAGATTCAAACAGGAAGAGGAAAGAATCAGTGAATTAGAAGATAGCAAATAGACAAATGCACAGATAGAACAGATTTAGAAAAACATGTTAAAAAATTAGCAGGGACTCAGGGACTTGAATGAAAACATGAAAAGCCCAAGTGTACACATTATGGGTATCCCAGAGTCAGACTAGTAGGGCAAGGGTGTAGAGGAAGTGTTTGAAGAAATAATGTTTGAAAATTTCCAGTTTTTATGAGGCACATGGATATACATGTTCACAAAGGGCATCTTACTCAAAACAGAATAAATACTAACAGATCAATTCTAAGAAAACTACTAATCAGATTGCCAAATGACAAAATAGAGAATCATGAAAGCAGCAAGAGAAAGGAGATACATCACATATAAAGATGCTCTATAAGATTAAGTGCTGATTTCTCATCTAAAACCATGGAAGAAAAAAGGCAGTAGTATGACATAGTTATGGTGCTGAAGGAGGAAAAAAATAAGAGCCAATATATTTTATCCAAGAAAATTATCCTTCATAAGTGAGGGAGAGATGAAAATATTCACAAATAGACAGAAATTAAAGAGTATTGGTAAACAAGAAACCTGCCGTTCAAAAAATACTAAAGGGAGATTTACCGGTTGAAAGGAAAAGACAAGAGAGGAAAGTTTGGTTTAGAGTTTAGAATAGAAGATTATTATATAGTATAACTAAAAGGGTCAAAAGGGAAGCAAAAATAAGAAATAACATGTATAAGCCTAAAGCTATAATAGCTGAAGTAATTACTGCATTTACAATAATGACATTGAAAGCTAGACTAAGAAAAAAGAGAGAAGATGAAAATAAAATCAGAAATGAGAGAGGGGATATCATTAGTGATCCCACAAAAATAAGGATAAGAAGAAGATACTCTGGAAAATTGCATGCCAACAAGTTTGACAACTTAGATGAAATAGGTATATTTCTAGAAACACACAAACAAACTACCTTGATGAAAAAGGCAATAGAAGACATCTACAGACCAATTATAAGTAATAAGATTGAATTAGTCATCAAAAACCTCCAAATAATTAAAGGCCCAGGACCAGATTGTTTCACATATGAATTCTACATATCATTTCAAAAAGAACTAATACCAATCTACTCAAACACTTCAAAAAATTTGAAGAGAAGTAAACATTACCTGACTCATTCTATGAAACCAACATCACCCTAGTACCAAAGCCACATAAAGATACCAGAAGAAAAGAACATTACCAACCCATCTCTAATAAACTTAGATGAAAAAATCCTCAAAAAATATTTACAAATCGAATCCAACAACGTACAAAATGAATTATACAACAGGATCAAGTGGGTTTTATCCCACATATGCAAAGATGGATCAATATAACAAAAGCAATTATTGTAATACATCACATTAATCGATTGAGGGAGAAAAATCACATGATCATCTCCAGCAATGCAGAAAAGGTATCTGACAAAATTCAGCATCCTTTCTTGATGAAAACACTTCAAATTATAGAAATAGAAATAATCTTCCTCAAATGGCTCAATTAACAAATATATCAGAACACAGTGTAAAATATTATTTTTTACACACTTAGATGAAAGAGGTAGTCTAAGAGACATTTACTAAAATCAAAATGTTCTAGAAAATTTGATAATTAGATAGGAAAGAATAATCTATCTATAATTATGATTGCTTTTAAATATCTAGGATATATTGTGATAACCTAGGGTTTTCTTATGTCTTTTAGAATACTAAATTAATCTAGAAGTGTCTAAATGTTCCCTATCAATGGATAGATAGGGACAGATATAGGCTTGAGGAAAGAAGAAAAAGGATAAAATTGGAAGAGTTTGACCAAGGCAAAAATTCATAAAGAACTAGTTCACTCACAGATTACTTTGGCCTTTATTTTTGCTTTTACCACCTCCACCTACCCCAAATTATTTCTTCTTCTTCTTTTTTTTTAAAAGAATATTTAGATTATATAAATGTTACATAAAAAACATAAGGAATTTTCATATACCCCATTGCCTGCCCCTCCAATATTTCCCACATTAACCACATTCTTCACTACTGTGGTACATTTGTTACAATTGATGAACACTTATTGAAGCATTGCTACTCACCATGGACTATAGTTTACATTATACTTTACACTCTGTCTCACACAATTGTGTAGGTTATGAGAACATATATAATGGCCTGTATTCATCATTGCAATGTCTTGCAGGACAATTCAAATGCCCTGAAAATGCCCCCATATTCCACCTATTTTCCCTCTCCGATCTCTCAGAACCTCTGTTGCCCACTGCATTTATTCCTATGATAGGAGTTATTCCTTTGCTAGACTAATAAGTCTATAGTAGAATAATAATGTCTAATTTAGTCCATTGCTCATTCCTCAATCTTGATTATTTTGGGATGGTGATGCCCACTCTGCTTCTCATTGAGAAGGAGCTTAGATCCCATAGGGCAGATGGATGGAGCTTTCTTGCTTGAAGTTGCAGACACTCTCTGTTCCTTGGGATAGGTGTTGTCCATCATCCTCTTTTTGTTAGTTGACCTGTGTGAGTCCAATGAACTGCAGAGTAGATGTTGAAACTCTGCTAAAATTCAGGGCTCAACTGGCACATGGATGGACCAAAGTTGTAAGTCTCTGGGACATTTATTTATTAAGTATAATGCTAGTTACATGTTCAAATAAATGGGGCAGAAAAGCCATGTGTAGGGAACCTGTAAATGAGTCTAACCTTGTTACACTGGGGAGCATAAATTCCAAAGTAAGTCTTATTATCAGGGTGCTGAATTCCTGAGCTGTCTGTCCTGCTTATAGATTATAGATGTCTCTAGAGCCCTCAGGAAGCCCGATATTTGTGGCACTGTTTACTGTGGTACTCAATGAGATCCTGCTGAGACTTGCATAAGTTTAACCTCTGGAATGACTTCCTGACTTACTTTGATATCTGACTTCCAAGCTTCTGTCAGATTGGTGGTTTCTGACCATGTTTCAGCTTAAATAATATGCTTGTGTAATATGAGTGCTTTCAAGCTAACTTATGGTATTCTTGTAAAAAATTATTATGGTGTATTTTAAATTTCTAAAAATTATACTAATTGGTAGAATCTTGTAAATTACATGTTTATGACCAAAATAGTTCTTAAATTTCCTATGCTTATACTCATATGCTTAGCAAGTCAATTAATCAAATTCATCATACATTGATTTGTCATTTTTTTTCAACACCAGGCATTGAGTTACAGGTTGGAAAATGAGTGCTAGAAGGGACTACTAACAAATAGATAATTTCCATTCACGAGATTCTGGGTCTGGGCCTAATAAATAGTTTAATCATATTTTCAACCAATAAATTGTGCGGGAACTTTAAAAACAAACCAAAACTAATTATAATAAAATATCTATTATTTGTTAGAAAGCATTCTCTCTGACTGGATAGGTCTTTTCCTGTATTCTTCTAAAAACTCAGCGTCTCCCATGTTAAATGACAAACTTAACTGAAAAATGTTGTATGTGTTCTAATTGCTCCACCAACCATCAGTTTATTTCCCATCTATCTCCTTGTCCTGGAGCCTTACTATTCCCTGAGACACAACAATACTGAAAGTAGACCAGTTAATAAACCTATTATGGCCACTACATGTTGTAGTGAAAAGAAGAGATTCATGTCTCTCACTTTAATAAAAAATCTAGAAATGATTAAGCTTACTAAGGAAGGCATACTGAAAGCTGAGATGGGACAAAATCTTATACCAAAGAGTTAGCCAAGTTATGAATGCAAAGGAAACATTCTTGATAAACATTAGCAGTGCTATTCCAGTAAACATATGAAAGATAAAAAAGTAAACCAGGCTTATTGCTGATATAATCTTTTTTTTAATGTTCTGGATAGAAGATTAAAGCATCCACATTTTCTGAATCTGAAGCTTAGTTCATAGAAAGGCTATAACTTTCTTCAATTCTATCAAGGCTGAGAGAGGTGAGGAAGCTGCAGAAAAATGTTTGAATATAGCAGATATTGGTTCATGATATTTAAGGAAAGAAGCCATGTCCATAACATAAAAAGCACAAGATGAAAAAAATATCTTAAAAAAAAATATCTTTTCAAATATCTTTATATTTGAAAAAAA
The DNA here is from genome assembly GCA_029593785.1 of Cabassous unicinctus. NCBI lineage: Eukaryota > Metazoa > Chordata > Mammalia > Cingulata > Chlamyphoridae > Cabassous > Cabassous unicinctus. Next base: position 8,202 of record JAQZBX010096173.1, read on the forward strand.
TATCATGGAAGATTTTGATGGATAGAGAGTAGTCATTGCTTGGCTTCAAAGGTTCAAAGGACAGTTTGATACTCTTGTTAAGGGCTAATGCACCTGGTGATTTTAAGATTAAAGCAATGTTTATTTACCATTCTCTAAATCCTGGGGCCCTTAAGAATTAAGTTAAATCTATTCTACCTGTGCTCTATAATTGGAAAAACAAAGCCTGGGTGACAACACATCTGTTTACATGATGACTTACTGAATATTTTAACTCCATTATTGAAACATACTGTTTTGAATGAAGAATCCTTTTAAATATTACTGCTTATGGGCAATGTGATTGGTGATCCAGTAGCTCTTATGGGCATGTATAAAGATATTGATGTTTCCATGCCTGCAAATACAGCATCCATTCTGCATCCCTTGGATTAGGAGTAATTTTTCCAGTGTTTTCATTTAACAATATACTTTCCAGTGTTTTCATTTAACAAATACATTTTGGATAACTCTAGCTGACACAGAGAGTGGTTCCTCTGATGGATCAGGGGCAAAGTAAATTGAAAACCTTCTGGAAAGTATTCACAGTTCTAGGAAAGTAATCACACTTGTGATTCATGCGAGGAGGTCAAATATCAACATTAGCAGCAGTATGGAAGAAGTTGATTCTTATCCTCATGGATAACCTAGAAGGGTTCAAGATTTCAGTGGAGGAAGTAACTGCAGATATAGTGGAGATAGGAATTGAAATAGAATTAGAAATGTAGCCCTAAGACATGAATGTTTGGCTGCAATCTCATGATAATACTTGAATGGATGAGCAGTTGCTTCTTAGGGATGAGCAAACAATGTGGTCTCTTGAGATTGAACCTGCTCCTGATGAAGATATTGTGAATATTGTTGAAATGACACCAAAGGATTTAGAATATTACATAAACTAATTTTATAAAGCAGTCACAGGTTTTGAGAATATTGACTTCAATTTTGAAAGATCCCTACTGTGGGCAAAATGCTATCAAACAGCATCACATACTACAGAGAAAACTCTCATGAAAGAAACAGTTAATCAATGCAGCAAACTTCACAGTTGTTTTATTTTAAGCAATTGACACAGCCACACCAACCTTCATGTACCCTCACCAGGATAAACAAGCAGCCATCAACATCAAAGCAAGACCCAACACTGGCAAAATTTTAAGATTTCTGGAAGTTTAAATGTTAGTTAGCATTTTTAGTAATAAAGTATTTTTAATTAATGTATTTACATGTTTTTTCAGACATAAAGTTATCCCACATTTAATAGACTACAGTAGTGGGTAAACATAACTTTATATATACTGGGAAACCAAAAAATGTGTGACTTGCTTTTCTATGACATTTGATTTATCACAGTGGTCTGGAACAAAACCCACAATATCTCCATTGTGTGCTTGTAATTCTGGTCTGTTGATGAGTATGCAAAATTCTCTTGGATCATATAATATATTAGTGTGAGGTATACATAAGTCATGACACTCAAATATAGGGGAACGGGCATCCAAAGTAGAAAATAGAGCAGAAAATAAAACCTGGAAGTGAGAGATCAGTCCATTTGGATAATATAGATGAGTGCAGTATATTTGCTTAAATTATCTAAACAAAGGAAAACAAAAGAAAAAAAGTAGGGGAATAGAAAATACATCACACAGGTGTCCTTGACATGAAAAATCTATTATATTTTGCAACATTGTATTTTTCCAATGCAGTAATCTCTATGATGATCAATCTGACATGAGCCAATTTAGGGAGATTTCTGATTATCAGGAGAGAAGGTTCTAAAATATTCCAAGAAAAATAGCTTTTCTTGTAAATTTCTGAAGAAGGGCGTGTCAGGATTAAATATACCATTTAGAGAAATACTTCTTGTGTTCCTCAAACACAAGAGTTCATACAAGGAACAATTTAGATCTTTTAAAGTGAAAGTTCCTACATGAATAATAGTAATATGTTCTTTATGCTTTTTTAATGTCAGATGCTTTCAATCCAATTTCCAAGGAAAGCTTAACTTCATCCTACAGTGATGTGAATAATAGCTACACTAGGGACACAGCATCAAAATCACAATGAATATCACCTTATTAAATTTAATTCTCAAGATAACATTTGAGACTGTAACTTTTGCAAGGCAATTTTTATCTCCATATTTCTCAGTGTATAGACGAAAGGATTCAGCATAGGGGAAGTCACAGTATAAAACACAGAGATTTCCTTATCCTTGTTCTCACTGCTGCAGGTAGAATATATATAGAGATACAGGGCACAAAAGAAAATTACAACAATTTTGTGAGAGCTACAAGTTGGCAGACTTTTGTGTTCTGCTGCAGAGATGTGTATCCTAAGATTGTACAATATGCTTATGTAAGATGTCACCAGGACAGGGAAAATTAAAACCCCTTAAATCTCTGAATTAATAATAACTAAGACACTAAAAACATGTATGACTTTGCAGACCAGTTTCAAAATAGGCTTCACATCACACATGTAGTGATTGATTTGATTAGGTCCACAGAAAGGTAAATTGAGGACCATGAGCAGTAGAGAATAGAGTGACAAAAACCCACACTCCAGGCCATGATAATCAGCATGTTACATCTCTGCCTGTTCATGATGACCATATAGTGCAGGGTTTTGACAATGTCTACATAGTGATCAAAAGCCATAGACACCAAGATGAATATTTCCACAGCCACCAGTAAGTGCATAATGAAGAGTTGGGTCATACACTTGTTATAGGAAATGATTTTTCTCTCTGATCCTAGGTCTCTGATTAGCCAGGGAATTACAACAGAGGTGAAGGAGAGGTCCATGAAGGATAGTTGGCAGAGAAAATAGTTCATTAGCTGTTCATTAGATGGTTGTAGGTAATTGTGAGTAAGATGATGAAGTTCCCATTAAGACCACCAAGAAACAGAGCAGGAACAGGAAACAGAATAGTAGCTCTATCTGCTAGTCCTTCCATAACCCCAAGAAGACAAATTCAGTGACATTGTTCTGATTTTCCATAAGGTAATGTGAGTCCAGAGTAAACAACAGAAATTTAATTTATCTGGAATAATACAGAACATTAAACACGTAAGAGCACGTTTAAACTTGGTGTGAAATATTAATTGAAATACAATGCAGGTCAAGGTAGATTTATTACAGGCTTCATCATTTAAAATATTTTTATGTTAAGATAGTTTTGTCATGTTAAGTGATTTTTCAATGAGAACATATTTTAATACTCATATTTTATAAATATTTTACATGTGTTAATTCCCATAAAAACCCAAAACTAAGTAGGTAATATTCTTATTCTCATTTTATATATGGGGCACTGGAGGCATACGTGGGCTTAATTAATTATACCACGTCACTAAGATATATAGTAGCAGATCTTATAAAAAACTTTACCATATGACAGATTCCATGCTCTTCAAGGCTATGCTGTGTTAGCCATAGGCCAAATGGGACCAGCTATTTTCCATCTTTGCAAAATATATCAGGTATTTCTCCATCTCTACCATAACTACTTGCATAATTGTAAGCAACTCCCCCCCTTTTTCTATCCTACTAATATTTTGTGTGTAGACCCAAATCACCCTATATTTCTACACCTCCATTGAAACTAAA
>JAQZBX010096174.1:0-11832 GCA_029593785.1 Cabassous unicinctus
GGCATTTTATTTTCTAAACATATTTTCTGCTTGAATTTTCTATCATGCATATGTGCTGTTTATAAAAACAGAATACATTATTTTTTAAAGTAAGAAAAAATTCAACATACTTATCAATTTCCTGACCTTGAAAAAAATTAAATTATTTTTGTAAATAATCATAAATTTAGTGATGATTGGGCTCTTCTGGTATACTGAAATGTAATTAGAAAGTTAAACAAGGGTAAATAAAAACAATATGTGCTACCATACATAAATTGTAATTAAAATGTGCTCAAGCACTTAAATTTTAATGGGAAATAGATTTGAATATATATGGAAACAGGTTGGCTTTTTGTTGGGATCATATGCAGACACTATTACCAAGTTTTCATTTACATTATATAGGCTAAATTTAATGTGCATTAAGGTATATCTTTTGAGGATATAACATGTTACTCTTCATGTTTAAATGATTATGATTGTGAAGTTATAGAAATATTGTTACATTTATTTCTTTTCCAATAGAAACACTTCGTCAAACCAAATAACCCACAATTCACTCATTATTTCAATGAGCAATTATATATTAATCTTATACTCTGTGTCTCCTATTTGTAAACAGTTATTAAAATTTACTTTCAATAAATATACACTTTTTCTATCTTTAGCTAACTCAGTGTTTAGATAGTGCACAAAACTAAAAACATGAGATAATACAAGACCGAAAAATATAGCTGGCTACTAAGATGTGGAGGATGGACCACCAGCTTTCACTGAATTGTGAAATCACAAAAACTGCTGTGGACCAACAACCATTTCACTAAAATAAAATTTGAAATTTCACCTCTTGTTAAAAAACTGAGGGTGAATATTCCATAAATATCATAAAGGCATGAGATATTTTTATCAGCATTTATAGTAATTTGATATCTGCAATTAAAATTGCGCTAACACAATTTATCATTAACCACAGCTGAATTATTTTCCAAGTGTTGATCATCACTAGGCTCCTAGATCTTTTATGGTAACCTCTGTATGTTGGTTTCATTTGCTCCAGAAAGACCAAGGTGGAGAGAGGAGATGGACATCTACAATCTCACCACCAAGGACTTTTTCCTCTTAGGAATCTCTGATCTCACTGAGATGCGCTATCCTTTCATTGTGGCTTTGACTATCATCTATCAGGTCACATTGTTGGCAAATGGTGCCATTCTCTTGGCCATTGGGACTGAGAAAAAGCTACACATTCCCATCTATTGCTTCTTGGCAAATTTATCCCTCTTAGACATATTCTGCCCTTCAGCTACTGTTCCCAAGATGCTTGAGAACTTCCTGAATGAGAAGCAAAGCATTTCTTTTGTTGGGTGTGCTTTGCAGCTTTATTTTCTCGCAGCTCTGGCAGGAACTGAGGTCCTCCTTCTCACCATCATGGTTTATGATGGGTATGTGGCCATATGTTTCCCTCTTCGCTACACCCTCATCATGACCAAAGTAGGCTGTGCCCAGCTGTCAGTTGGAACCTGGGCAGCGGGGTTTCTTCATTCCCTTCTCTATAAGGTGTTCACGTTCCATCTATCTTTCTGTAAGTCCCATCAGGTTAACCAGTGCTATTGTGACATCCTGCCAGTGGTGGTGCTCTCCTGTTCTTCCACGTATGTGGCAGAGATGCTTGTTTTAGTGGAGGGTGGAATCTTAGCCATCAGTGCCTTTCTGATAACTTTTATTTCTTATATCGACATCATATCCACCATCCTTAAGATCTCATCATCCGAAGGTTAGTGCAAAGCCTTCTCCACATGTGCTTCCCATCTCCTTGTCTTAGGTGTGTTTTATAGCACCATAATATTCACCTATATCCGTCCTTCCTCCAGTCAACACTCCCCAGGCAGAGACAGGTTCATCACTATGCTGTATGTGATTTTCACCACAATATTAAACCCCTTCAACTACAGCTTGAGAAACAGAGGTTAAAGAAGCACTCAAAATGTTGTATGTCACAAAACATGATTACAGCAAGCATAATATTGACAAGGTACTTATTTAACACTCCATGTAGTTTGAATCTACAGAAAGAATATCTATAGCTAGATAGTACAGAGATCTATGTATATATAGAAATTTACACATACGCACACCCACATACCTATCCTTAGTGTTATATATTTTCATATAACTACATCTATCTCTGTCCACTTGGAAAATTTTTTAAAAATCATCCAAAAATAGTGTTTCTGAGAGCAATTTAGAGAACTGTTATTAACAATAGTATAAGTGGCATCAAGTATATTTTCCAAATCAACAATGTCCCAATATGTATCTTCTAAGTCTTTTCAGAGTTATCCATAGATTTTTTTCATGTAATTTTTTAATTAATTTTTTTATATTTTAAAAGATGCTTAGATTTCATAAATGTTACACAAAAATTACAGGGATTCCCATGTTCCCCACTCCCGCACCTCCCATAACCTCCCACATAAACATCCTTCATTAGTGTGGCACATCGCCTGCAATGGATATACACATCCTGGGGTGTTTTGCCTCAAATATCTGTTACTTAGATTTAGACAGAGTGGTAAATTCCATACACATTTGAAAAATGTAATGAAGTAATAATTGTAAATATTTGATATTTGGTTTGTTTTATTCCTTCATTTTATTCTGTGTAGCACAGTTTATAAGTGAAATGAAAGAATCAAGTAAAATTCCTATTTTATAAATACACTGTGGAATTTGTTAAATGTAATACATAAAATTAAGTAAAAGCTTTAAACTCAACCAAGTGTTCAATTTAGATAACTGAAACTCAAATATTTATTTAGTATTTCATCACTAATTTGTATAATTTGCATCACTATTTTGATCATCATATTTGTGTAATATCTGTGTTATAGAAACCAATGTCAAAGCTAGATTCTGTCTTGCCAGAAATAGTCTATTTCTCACTAAGTCTGGTAAAATTAGTCCTTGATTTGTCAGAGATTGGAATAGAATATTTGAAAATGTTAAGAAAAAATAAGTTGTAGACTTTGCTTTGCTTATTATACCATAGATATTTTATAGAACACTATTTTTGGTTGGAATAATAAAGTTGATGAAACCATGGTAATTCTAGTTTCTTCTTCTTAAGTAAAAAATGTCTTGAAATTCAAGGAACAGGCTGGGATTTCTCTCTGGTTCCATGCTGCTGTGTTTCAGGAGAATTGTTTAGAACTTGAGATCTTAAAATCATCATGTGTTTATGCTGAATGAGATTGGTGGATGGCATGTTTTCCCTGGTCTCCTGAAGATGGGACTATCTCAATCCAGAGATGATAATACTTTGATGGTGACAATATTTTTTATTGAAGAGACCCTGTTTGGCTCTTGTACAAAAAATGAGGATATAGTTCTCTATCTCTCTTAAAAGTCCCAGTTGTCTAAAAGAACATGGCCAAATTACCTAACAGTTATGTTCTGAGTCACTTTGCATGGGATGTAGTTTAGACTTTAGCAGGACTATGAATGGATATACCAGCCATAAAGACACATATGTTACTTCAGCCTTCCATGTAACAGCATCCAACTGAACATTGCATGAAGCTGTCCTTTTAATAAGTGTATGCATATTAACATAAAGGGATGTTTTCTTAACTTTTCTCCACAGATGTTAGTACCAACAAATTATGTTCTCAGTATTGTGCTACCATGACCATCATCCATTACTAAACCAATTCCATCATTGTGATTGTTTTGAATTACACATTGCTTCTGAGCAATTAGCAAATCCTGTCAGCTCAAATTCCCCAATGCATCCATAATCTGACTACTCTGGCCCAAGATGTCATCACCTCTTGCCCATATTACTAAAAGAGTCTCCTCACTTTGTTCCTGTTTCCCATTCCCAGTCCTTTCATTTCTGAGTACTGTGGCCATAGAGATCCTGTCATGCCATGCTTTTGTTCAGGATAGAGCTTTCAATCGCATTCAGAGTAAAAGCTTATCTGTTGAATTATAAAACACCTATGATTTGGCATCCTTGAATTCATACCCTATACCTCTCTACCTTTCCCACCATGCTGTACTGCCATTGGTCATTTTCTTGTTTATATTAGTTTCATAGCGCTGACATTCCAAATTATCACAAAATGGGTGTCTTAAAACAATAGTAACTTATTGTCTCAAAGTTATAGAAGCTAGGTGTCTGAATTCAAGGTGGCAGCAAGGACATGTTCTCTCTTAATGCTTTAAAAGAAGATTATTTTTTTTCTCTTTGTGGGCTCTGGTGGTTACTGGAACTCTTGGGTGTTCATTGGCTTGTGGCAGAATAACTCCACTCTCTGCCCCTCTCCTAAAATAACCTTCTCCCTTGTATCTCCCTGTATGTCCAAATATGCTTCTTCTTAGAAGGTCAACAGTCATATTGGCTTAGGATCCACCATGGTCCTGTTTGGTTTTAGCTTAACTAATTACATATAAATGCTCTATTTACATATAAGTTCACAATTACAGGACTGGATATTAAGACTTGAACATATCTTTTTGGGGGTATAACTCAACCTACAGCACTGTTTTTCAAGCATGATAGGTGATGTTCTGCCTGAACTTTTAATGCTGATAAGTTCCTGAAGCCTTAGGTACTTTACCACAGGATCCTTCCTAGCTCATTTACTTCATTTCATCTGGTCTTAATTACAGTATAACCTTCTCATTGAGGTTTTTATTATTGATATCAAGAAGGAGTCAGATTGCAAATACTATGAAAGGTCTTTATGCTTTGGTTGGTTTGTTTAGGCTAACTCCTGGCATTCATATAAATCTCTGTGTAACATTAGTGCAATACAAATGAAGAAAGAGGCAACTCAGGAATCAAATCCCAGAGTTAACATTTTAAAATATTAAAAAGTACAATGTGCAACAAAAGATTACAAGACAAACAAATAACCAAAAATGATGGCCTATCCACCTGAAAAAATATACAAATCCAGAAACCATCATCTAAGAATACCAGACTTGGGACTCACTGGATGAAGACTTAAAAAATGATCCTCAGTATGATCAAGGAAATAAAGAAAAATATGGAGACAGAATTAACTGATATGAAGAAGTCAATGAACTACTAGTATGGGAATCTTTTTTAGATTCTTAATAGGAACCAAACAGAAACACTAGAGTTGAAGACCACAAAAAAATGAAATGAAAAAAAATCCATAGAAGATTTCAATAGCAGATAGTGTTAGGCCTCAAGGCATGGCCTTTATGGATAACCAGAGGTGGCATGAAGAAAACTTCATCACGAGAGTTAGACAAACTCACATTTATCATGTCTGTAGAGGTTAGGAGCCCAAGGCCAGTCTAAAGTGACACAGACCCAACTCCCCATGCTGCGGTTTTGTTCTTGCTTAAATACCTAAGTTACTATTTAGCATTTTCTTTGATTATGCATTAACTTTTATGCATATGGATGATCATACATAGCCAATTATATAACTGTATGATTAGTATGTTCAGGAAATCATGCTTGCATATACATTGCATGATCAAAAAAAATGGCAGATAACTCCACCCCTGGGTGGGAAATTTACTATGTTAATTAAGCAAGTTCAAGTGAGGACAGCAAGGGGTTTTATAGGTGCAGGTCCAGCCAACTGGTTGAAGCTGGCTTTAATACTTCATTGCTTCAACAGGAAATTCTTCACCACTGAAATTGGAATTTGGCAGAAAAAGAGGGTTGCATTTCTTTGCCTTCTAATTTACATACAATTCTTTCTTTTGTAGCCTAGCAAAAGAGAGAGAAACAAGTTATTTTCAGGTATTCCATCATCCTACATCCATCTATAGGAGGAGATTGAAGAATGAACCAGTAATCTCAAAAACAAGAAAATTGAAATGAATCAGACTGAGGTGCAATAAGAAAAAAAAAAGAGCAAATAGAACCTAAAAAACTTGTGGGACATCTTCAAGCCTACCAATATATGCATTATGGGAGGTCCAGCAAGAATAGACAGAGAGAAAGGGGCAGAAGGAAAATTTTAAGAAACAAGAATAGGAAAAATTCCAAATTTAAAAGTCATGAATAAGCACATTCAAGAACACTGATGACATCTAAATAGAAGAAATTCAAAGAGAACCATTCCCAAGCACATAGTAGTCACAATACCGAATATCAAGGACAAGGAGAGATTTCTGAAAGAATCCAGAGACTAGCAACAAGTTATACATAAGTAGATCCCAATAAGATTAAGAGCTGATTTTGAAACCAAAAGTATGTATTAGAATGTTTTTCTTTTTTGGCAAATATGGCAGGGGAGGGTCACTGATGTAGGGTAGCAATAGTGGGGGATGTGTGGGAAATTGTGCACCGGGGCATGCTTCTGTGGAATATGAATGTGTTCATCTTAGCATAGGGAGTTATCTCAGTGGGTGGAGACTCACACCATAAACAAGAAAAGATTAAACTCCCATCCTCGGAGGTCCTGAGCCATTCTCAAATACAGGAGCTCTTGAGTACATAGGCAACACCTAATCAAAGAAAGCAGACTAGTATGTCAAGCCCTCAATATTAATGTATGTAACTATGAAACTTATTCTTAAAAAAAATTGAAACTAAGTGGTTGTCATAGGTTTTTAGGGAAGGGGGAGGGAAGAATGGGTAGAACATAGAGCATAGGGGGCATTATAATTGTTCTGCATGATCTTTCAATGACAGATACAGGACATTATACATTTTGCCAGAATCTATAAAAGTATATGGTACAGAAGGTACACCATATTGTAAACCACTGGCCATGGTTAGTAGCAATACTTCAATATTTGTTCATCAATCAGAACAAATGTACCATACTCATTAGGATGTTTTTGGTAGGGGAGGATGTGGATTGAAGGGGGTGAGGTACATGAGAATCCTTTATATTGTCTATGTGACTTTTCTGTAACCTATAGCATTTTGGAAAATAAAGTGAAAAAATAAGATACTGGGGTAACATACAGAAGAAATTGTTAATAAACATAAGAGTACAGATCTCACAATGATGAAAGTCAATGCTAATATATATATATATATATATATATTCTTTAATTTTTAATTTTATTATTTTTGTCATTGGCTTTGTTTGTGGGTAGGTTTTAGATTGCAAAATGTTGCAACTGTTTCAGGGGCAGATCACTGGTGTAGGGTACTGGTGGTGAATGAATGTGTAGGAAAGGGGTACCTGAGGCATATCTCTATGGAATATGAGTGTGTTCATATGGTAAAGGGGTGTTTTCTCAGTGGGTGGTAAACAATGAATATTGAATTCCCATCCTGGGGAGTCCAGCTACATTCCCTAATAAAGTGGGAAGAATCTCTCGATTACATGGGCAGTGCCTAGTGAAGAAGGACAGACCAATATGCCAGGCCCTTCATATTGATGCTTTTACTTAAGAACCTTGTCCTTCTGAAATTTAGATTTAGCCCAGTAATATATTTTCTCTAAGAGTCACTACCTGTAAACCTCCCTGCTGTTCAAATGTGGCATCTCTCTAAGCCAAACTCAGAATACAATTCACTACCTTCCTCCAGATGTGGATCATGACTCCCAGAGATGAACCTCCCTGATACTGAGGTATTATTACCAAGTGCCAACCAGTGATTCATTTGGAAAAAGTCCTAGACCAAAAGGGGGAAATATTAAATTGAAATGAAATTTTATGGCTAAGAGATTTAAAAGTAATTTAGGAGTTCACTCCAGAGGTTACACTTATGCACATCTCAGAAGTATCTCACTGACTGCCAGAGTAAACAGTGCCTCAAGAAGTGGTGCTCCAGAGGTGTCTAGAGACATCAAGAGCCTATAGGCAGGGCTGATAACTCCAGGAAATTGTTTCCCTATCTGCAGGTCTTACCTTGAAATATATGATAACCCATCATCTGAACATATCAGAGTTCTACTCATTTGTAATTATCCTACACATGGTTTTTCTGCCTCATTTATTTGAACTTATAATTAACATTATACCCACTAAATATATGTTCTGAAGTCTTAAGTCTTCCAGCTATTCCTTTACTTTTTGAACCTTGAATCTCAGAAGAGTTGTAGCCAACACATACTCTCCAGTTAATTGGACTGGCCCAAGACAACTAACAAAAGGATGATGATAGACAATGACCATACAAAAAAAACAGAGAGTAACACCAACTGCAAACAAGACAGTTCTATCCATCTGTCCCATGGGATCTAAGCCCCCTCTCAATTGGAAGCAGAGGGAACATCACCATCCCAAAATCCTCAAGATGAAGGAATGAACAAACATAAGGGGGAAAGCAACTGTGGACTAAAGTAGACTTATTATTATTTTAATAATGTAAGAACATGTAACATTGATATAAAGACAGTAGTCAATAGAGGTTCTGTGGGGAGGAAGAGGGAAAAATAGCTGTACATTGCTATGTACATTGAAATTTCTCTGCATGATATTGCAATGATGGATTCAAGACCTTATATAGTTTGTCAAAACATAAAATTATATAGTGCAAAGTGTAAACCATAATGTAAATATAGGACCATGTTTAGTAGCAATGCTTCTATATTTGTTCACCAATAGTAACAAATGTACCACACTAATGAAAGATGTTAATGGGGGAATGTGTGGGAGGGTGAAAGAGTGGGGTATATGGGAATCCCCTATATTTTTGATGCAACATTCATTTATTCTAAAACTCCCCAAAAATAAAGTGAAAATTCTTTAAAAAGAAAGCATGGAGGCAAAAAATAGGGGTACAAATTACTTAAGGTGCTGAAAGAACACAATTGCCAAACAATAATTTCATATCCAGTAAGACTTTATTTCAAAAGTAAGGAAGATAGTAAGACATTCCCAGATAAGCAAAAGCTGAAGTTCAACACTATGAGCCATGCCCTAAAAACAATTCCAAAGAGAGTATTCAGACTGAATGGAAAGGATGCTAGATAACTGATCAAAGCAGAATAAAGTAGTAAATGTCCTCCAGTAAAGAAATTACAAATTATAAATGCCAATGCTAGTGTAGAGATTTTTTTAATGTGACTTCATTTTTACTTCTTACAAATGCTAAAATACAAAAGCATAATAATTAATGATAAATCTATGATTTTGGAGATACAATGTATAAAAATATAATTAATAACTAGTATAAAATAAATGGATAGAGGATGTACAGTTAAAGGAACAGTGTATTGGAAAACTATTGAAGTTAAGTTGGTATTGTATCAGATATGATTAATCATTAATTTAAACTACCAATAAAATATATGAAAAATATATTCAGAATGAAATGACAAGGAACTTAAATGGTTAAATACAAACAATAAAATAAATATGAAAGTAAATATTAAATGTGGAATTGAGGATCAAAAAAGGTATAAAATGAGGGAAAAAATAACAAAATGGCAGATGTCCTGCATTATCAGTAGTTACTTTGAATGTAAATGGGTTAAACTCTCCAATCAAGAGGCAGAGATTGTCAAAATGGATAAAAGGATGCCTGTGTCAGAGATTGCTAGATTTCCACTAAAATCCTTATCCCTCTTCAGCAGTAACACAGTTACCTGAGTTCATGGCCTCCCAAGCAGAGCTCCTGTGTGTAGCAAAAAGAAGATGTAAATCTGATAGTCAATTTCTGAGACTTCCTCCTATATTTCTGTTTTGATGAACTTCAAACTCAAGTGTTTTGAATTTTGATGGTCAATTTGAATTCATATCCTTAATTGAAAATAAATAATCAAATGCCCATGCTAGTGGATATCTAGCAGTCTTGGGCAAAGCTACTGGCACCAGGAACATGCACAAAGAATTTTTTTACTGAAAATACCTCAGCCCTCTTTGCTACTAACTGAAGTTCAGTGACTAAGTTCTTATTGACTGGTTGTAGGCAGAAAGGATATGTGTAAGTTCCAAGCTGATATCTGAAATATTTAGTGTGTACTTCTACAAGTTTATTTCTTCTTCCTGCCACCTGAAACCAGACTGGAGGTGTCACAACTGTAGATAACAGAGCCTTTTGGAAACACTTTAAATGGTGGTGTACATATGGATAACATGATGCTAAATTAAATTTTGATTCATTCTGGGGTGTAAACCATAATTCAACATTTCTAACAAGCTCCCTGGAGATGCCAGTGATACTAGCACATGGATCACGTGTAGAATACGAAAGCATTGTAGATGGCAAAGAAAATGATAGGAAACTGAATCCATGAATGAAGAAGAGAAGATGCACTGCCTTGTCAAACTGGATCATATAAATGAATCTGGCACATGAAAAAAGAATAAACTTCCTATATGTTAAACAACAACAACAAAAAATGGATAAAAGGCTAGACCCAACAACATGCTGTTTATAAGAAGCTCACCTTATATTCAAAGACACAAGTAGATTGAAAGTGAAAGGATAGAAAAATACACCCAAAATAGAAACCAAAAGAGACCTGGAGCAGCTAAATAAGTGTCAGATAAAATAGACTTTAAATAAATAAATAAATAAATAAATAAATAAATAAATAAATAAATAACAAAAGCAAAGAAAACCTGTTATGAGTGACAAGGTCACTATGTAATGATAAGGTGGTCAATTCAATAAGACATAAGAATTATAAATATGTCTTCACTTAATATATGAAACCAAAATTAACAAATATGAAGGGAGAAATAGGCAGTTCTACATTAACCTTAGGAGACAACAATGAACTACATTCAGTAATGGATAGAAAATCTAGACAGATGATCAATAAGGCAAAAGAAGACTTAAATAATAATCTAAACCTATTAGTCCTAAAATACACCTTTAAAACATTTCATTAAACTTCAGCAGAGTACAAATTCTTCTCCAGTCTAATTTTCATTAGGGAAGTTGTAGATTTACACAAAAATCATGCAAAAAACACAGTGTTCTCATATATCCCCCACCCTATATTTATTACACATTAGTGTGGTGACTTTTAATTCTGAATATATTTTCCAGCAAGTCAAATTCACAATGAGATACCAAATAACAAATGTTGGAGGGGGTGTTTAGAAATAGAAACACATTTTCATGTTTGGTATGAATATAAATTGGTTCAGTCACATGGAAGACAGTAAGTATTACTCAGAAAGTATAGACTTATCAAATGTGCAACAATCCCACTTGTTAACCTAAAGAACTAAAAACAAAGGCCTCAAACAGATATTTGTACACCAATATTCATAGTGGCATTATTCACAATTGCCAAGTGATGTAAGAAATACAAATGTCTATCAGTAAATGAATGTATAAACAAAATTTGGTGTATGCATACATATGAATAGTATTCAGAGTATAGTTCTGATATGTGCAAAAACATGTTAATTGAAGTAAGCAAGCAATAAAGGACAAATATTTTCTGTTCTTACTGATATGAAATAATTAGATTAAGCAAATTCTTAGTCAGAAACTAGAATATATGTTACCAGGGGCCTAAGTGGAGTTAGGGAATGGGGAATTAATGCTTAATAAGTATGGAATATATGTTTGGTGAGATGGAATTTTGGTAATGTGTGGTGGTGAGGTAGCAAAATATTGTGAATATAATTAACAGCCCTGGATTATATAATTGAATGATATATTATCAAAGGGGAAATTTTAGAATGTATGTATGTTACTGGAATTAAAAATAATATATTGGATTACAACACAAGCAGTGAACCCTAATATAAATTTGAACTATAGTTAGTACAATTATAATATTTTCTCATCAATTTGAACAAAGTTACCACAGTAATGCCAGGTGATAAAAATAGGGGAAGGTATATGAGAACTTTGTGATTTTTGCATGACTTTTCTGTAAACCTACAAATTCTCTAATAAAAAATGTTAAAATACATATATATGAACTCAAA